>APFE031463936.1:0-13853 GCA_000404065.3 Pinus taeda
TTCCAGATATTCCGATGGGATCTGCTAGATGGCATCGAACTAGCAGTACAAAATGTGCCTGAAATCAAACCACGAAGGTCTGATATTTTCCTTGGGATAGATATTGATCCTCTTGCTTATCTAACCCGATGGAAAGCAAAAGACACCGAATATCTCTTTCCACAAAAGCGCCTTTATGTCACAGCAGATACAATCAAGTTTGATACAGGTCAATCATCTCGTGCTCCTATCCATAAAGAATCCACAATTCAAGTGCCCCTCGATAAAGGTAAAGCAAAAGCAGATGCTTTCACCGAAAAAGAAACACTGTTTATAGACACGTATCAAGATTCGCAGCCCAATAATGTGGATTGGGAACAAAAGTACCTGGACATTCTAGAAAAGCAATATTACGACAACAAATCCTCGTCAGATTCTGATCGAGATTCCGACAGCTGAAGAGACAGCCTCTACTTTTACTTTTGCAGATGCGCATGCGGGTGCATCTTTTGTAATTTTTGTCTTGCTTTTTTGTATTCGAGCTTATCTGAGTAGACACCGCCTTGGCCAATCGATGTCAGGCAGGACCCTCAAGATGCTCTTTGTGTGTATAAATAGGCTTAGGTTAGTATAGTTTTGGCATCGTGAGTTTGCGAGCCATAGTGAGGTCTGAGTGTGCTATGCAAGTTTGCTCTTGACTTGTTGTATTAATGGTGTGTAACATTTTTACTTGAATTAATATTGAAGCCTGCTGGGCCGTCAATCTGAGGACTGTTCTTCCAAGACCATCGTTAGTGGAGATTGTAAGGCGGGTTGAAAAGCGCCAAGGAGTCGCGCTGTACACATTTCTCAAGTTGATGTGAGGAAACCTTTTGGCATCAGCGTCCACTTCAGATTATTCATGTAAGTTACGATAGTCCATCCATCCTCTTATAGTCAGAGCATGCTTTATTAAATTTATAGTATTGTTTTCCGCATCCGTCCGAATTCTGGTATCAGAGCGCATCCTTTTAAATTCTGGTATCAGAGCCCTATTTCGAGCCCTGTTTCGAGCCCTGCTTCAAGCCCCGTTTAGAGCCCTGTTTGAAGCCCTGTCTCTGTTCTACTTACCTACTCACTCTTCGTCTGTTCCAAGTTAAATTTATAGACAGAGTCTCCAGAAAGCTAGGCAGCCTTCGAATTACAAAGCTTCTGCTTGTAACTTTGATAAACGCTTTCTGAAGTCAATCTCTGGTTTAAATTTACAATGGCCCGATTACTACGATCCTTCACTACTGTTGAACGTAAAGTTGTTAATGAAGTTTCATCTCGTTCTGTTGAGTCTGAAGTTCTTGATTCCGAGAATGAAAAACATGAAGTAGTTGAAGACCCTTCTAAATGGACTCCTCCTGAACTCCATTCTACCGACATTTATAAATTGCCTATGACTTTTCTGCTCAAAAAGAAAAATTTCTCAAGAACTATGGAAATTCCTGCAAATTGGGAAAACACTGATTCCCAAGAAGATGATCAAGAAGAACATGCAGAAAAAGCCGAGTCAAGCAATAGTCAAGTCAGTTTTGTCAGACATCAGTCTAAATCTCTTCCTGCATTTAAGAGTAAAACTGAACTTGCTACATTTGAAAATGCTGCTACATTATTTCCTTCATTTATCAAACCATCTCTACAAAAAGCCAATAGACAGTCAGAGCCCAAGTATCCTAGACTTGAAGAAGATTTATTCTCAGCCAATATGTCCGGTTATGTTTTAGATCTCGATAGATCTAAAAATCCTGCTGAATCTATAAGGATATGGACTGGTGCGCTCTACCAAATGCAAGTTGTCTCCAAGTATGATAATTTCTCTATCTTTTTACTTGCTGAAAAACGTATGGCTGGTATTGTATGGGATTGGTGGTTTTCTGCTACCCCTGAAGAAAGACAGAATGTTGCTTTAGCTGGTTTAGCAACACTTGAAGTATTATTGTTAACACAGTTTGTTCCAGAGCCAACTGATGAGTACAGACAGCTTTTAACTGATCTTTCCCGTATGGAACTTAAGGATCTTAAAGATCTAGATCAATTTGGATCTGATTATATGGGAAAAGTTTTTAAAGCTAAGCTGAATAATGACTTTAGCCAAAAAGTTTATTTTCTTTCAAAGCTCCCAGGAAATCTTGGTGATATGATTTCTAAAGATCTTGAAAACCAAGGTAAAAAGATTGAACAGATCTATTGGATAGATCTTCTATTCCGAGCTAAAGAGAAAGTTAAATATCTGTGTTGGCAGAAACAAGTTAGCAATGTTACTCCTAATCTCAATATTTGTCGTGATGTTTTGCCCTGGACTCCTTTTAAAAAGAGAAGATCCAAATCTAAGAGATACGGCAAATACAAACCAAAGAGGGTTAGCAATCCAAGAAAGCCTTTTAGAAGATACAGATATGTTAAACGTAGAAGGCAGCAAAAAAGAGATGATAAAGATAGATGTTTCATCTGCAAACAAGAAGGTCACTTTGCTAGAAAATGGCCAAAAAGCATTTCTGGAAAACTTAAAGCCTGTTTTGATATTGAAGATTTTGCTGATGATTGGTCTATAGTTGACTCAAATGATGATGTTTCTGATGTCTATATTCTTACTGAAGTTTCTGATTCAGAACCTGATCAAGTAGAAGAATATAGCCAAAAAATGAATATTCAAGCATCAACTTCTCATGAAGATGATTGGGAAGATGATCCGCATTATAGTGATTTGTCTGATACTGATGAATATCAAGAAGAATCCTCTTCAGACATATCAGAGACTGAAACAATCCATTCTGTTGACATTGTTAATTCACAAACCCATTTTCATTCTTTGTCACCACAACCACTCGTGAATTCACTTTGTCCTTATCCTAAAGAAGTTTCTCAGTCTCCTGCACTCTCTGTACATACTCCTGTACCTACTGCAAATTCTGTAAATACTCCTGCGTTAGTTGAAGAAAATCTGTTTCTCAAGAAAATTGTCAAAACAAATCAGTTATTGTACATTCCAGTTGAAATTCAAATTCGTGGTGAATGGATTAGTGTCGATGCCTTCATTGACACTGGTGGTTCGAACAACCTTGCTCGTCCTTCTTTGTTTAAAGGTTTATGGAAACCTTTGCAACATATTATTGTTTCGGAGACCATTGGTGGTTCTGTCAACCTTACCAACTATGTTGATAATGTTTCTTTGAAGTTGGGGGGGTTACTGTCAAAATTTCTGCGGTACAACACTATGATAATTCTGCTAGTTTATTTTTGGGAATGCCCTTCATCAATTCTGTTTTGCCTGTTACAATCAGTGAAGATAAAATTATCTTCAATGTCAAGAAAAAGGCAATATCAGTTCCAAGATTAAATATGGCAGATTCAGAAGCCCGCAAGCCACAGAGCCAGAAGAAAATAGACTCTAAAAAGCCTAAAAAAGTATCTCGAGACTGGATAGAAGTATTACAACTCTATGAAGCCAAAGCACAGTCAACTTTGAAGGCAATTAGAGATCCGAATTGGTCTTCTATACAACATGATATTTATGATCAATTGTTGAAATGTTGTTCTACAAATCCACAGGCCTTTTGGACTACAACTAGTCCAAAACAAGAAATCATTACTCTACATGATAATGGAGTCACAGGTAAGCTAATTCCTTGCACTCCTGCTGAAGAAAATGAAATGCGAAAGCAAATCCAAGAATTATTAGATCTTCAATTGATTGAGCGTAGTGAATCTCACTATTCCTGTTCTGCATTTCTGGTTAGAAATCATTCTGAAATTGTTCGTGGCAAAGATCGAATGGTAATCAATTATAAGCCTCTTAATGCAATCACTAAGAGCTTCAATTATCCCTTGCCACGCCAGGAAACTATCATGCGAAAAATCCATGGTAGTAAGATATTTAGTAAGTTTGATTTGAAGTCCGGATATTATCAGATACAGATTGCAGAGGAAGATCATCACAAAACTGCTTTCACATGCCCTGTTGGTTTTTATCAATGGAAAGTTGTTCCATTCGGATTGAAGAATGCCCCTGCATTCTTCCAAAGAAGAATGGATCATATTTTTGGTCGATATGATTTCATAGTTGTATATATTGATGATATACTTGCACATAGCAGTGATTTAGACTCTCATCTTAAACATTTGCATATTTTCCTTGAAGAAGCAAAGAATCATGGTTTGGTTCTTTCTGAGAAGAAAATGGTCCTTTTTCAAGACCACATAGAATTCCTAGGTATCCAGATGCAAGAAGGTAAAATTCAGATGCAACCTCATTCGCTTATCAAGCTCTCTGAGTTTCCTGATCGTCTTGCAGACAAAAAGATGATTCAAAGATTTTTGGGGATTCTAAACTATGTTCATAAATACATTCCTGATTTATCAGAAAAGACAGCTCCTATTCGACAATTTATTAATGGTGGCTGGTCTAAAGAAGCTACTGTTGCAGTGCAGCAATTAAAAGAAGAATGTCAAAAGTTACCATCATTGAAGCCTCCTGGAAATGGATTCCTAATCCTACAAACTGATGCTTCTGATAATTTTTGGTCAGCTACTCTTTTAGAAAGGGTAACCATCGATAATAAAGTGGAAGAAATTCTCTGTGCATACTCCTCTGGTGAACTCTCCAAACATCAGAAAGAATACTTCCCAGCTGAGAAAGAAACCCTCGCCATATTCAATGGAATACAAAAGTTTGAACTTTATTTAGCTCCTGCTAAATTCCTCATTAGAACTGATTCCATGAACTTCAAATATTTCCTCAATGCCAAAATAGATAAACAATTAGCTAGAGGAAGGTTATTAGCATGGCAGATGTGGTTTCAGATGTATGATTTTGATGTTGAATGGATACCCGGTAACTCTAATTTTTTGGCTGATGCATTGACCAGGGAGATGAACAAAGCTTTTGGTATGGTTTCTGTAACCAATATCTTTTATCTTCCTGAAGAAGACTCCCTCATCACTTTTGTCAAAAGATGGAGAATTTTGCAACAAATGGCTAGTGATCTCACCAATGAGATCAAAAAGATCATCGGTTTAAGACTTCGCAGAAATCAATGGATACAAAATTGCCAGGCATGGCAAGCGAAGAATGTTGGTCAATTTCTAGGCCTAGATGAAGAACTGGTTAAAGTTTTTCCTTTGCCTAACCTGAAAGTCAAAATATATTTCAAAACATTGGATGACTTCTGGACCAAAGCTTATACTGACAAAGCAATTAATGTTTTAAAAGTTTTAAATTATTACCAGATAATTGGTGTAGTTGATTTTGCACTCTCTGTATATAATTCTGCAAAGTTGCTAGATCTTGTAGAGGTAAATATGTGTGAAAAGGTTCAAAGATTCCTTGTATCATTACGCATTTCCGATTTGTTTGAAGAAATGGATGCCGCCTTTCTACAGCGTGTTGATGAACATTATCATGCAACAGATTCCTTTCCCTAGTATGAATTGTTTCAACCATTTGCTGATTGGGAAATGAGAGATGGCAGATGTCAGAAGAAGGTTGTAATAAGAGCTTCACAGTGTGTTGAACGTACAGTTCAATATCTTAGAACTTACACCTCTCCATGGGATCACTATAGCATGGAATTTCGAATTCCTATTGCTCCTAACCCTTTTGATCAAACATACAGTGCAAACAGGATAGAAGGTCCAAATCTTGTTGATAATCCAGATATGATTAGCAAGATTACTTCTTGGCTAAAAGAATTTCCAAAGCTATATCTACAAGAGAAGATTTCAATGACAAAAACTATTGATCATTTGCAAGGATCTCATCCAGCATTTGAAATCTGGGTTAATTCAAAGAATTTTCTGACAATGAAAATTCTTCATGGTAACTGGTCAGAAGACCTAGCTTTTCTGATTAGTTTAATTTTATCAAATCATGTTTGTTCCTCAGTCGTCTTTTCTAGAGGTTGGCAACATCAGTATGATATTAGCCAATATTGTAAAATTTGGGTACAGTATTGCATAGAAAGAACGGTCACAATGTTCCAGATATTCCGATGGGATCTGCTAGATGGCATCGAACTAGCAGTACAAAATGTGCCTGAAATCAAACCACGAAGGTCTGATATTTTCCTTGGGATAGAGATTGATCCTCTTGCTTATCTAACCCGATGGAAAGCAAAAGACACCGAATATCTCTTTCCACAAAAGCGCCTTTATGTCACAGCAGATACAATCAAGTTTGATACAGGTCAATCATCTCGTGCTCCTATCCATAAGGAATCCACAATTCAAGTGGCCCTCGATAAAGGTAAAGCAAAAGCAGATGCTTTCACCGAAAAAGAAACACTATTTATAGACACGTATCAAGATTCGCAGCCCAATAATGTGGATTGGGAACAAAAGTACCTGGACATTCTAGAAAAGCAATATTACGACAACAAATCCTTGTCAGATTCTGATCGAGATTCCGACAGCCTCTACTTTTACTTTTGCAGATGCGCATGCGGGTGCATCTTTTGTAATTATTGTCTTGCTTTTTTGTATTCGAGCTTATCTGAGTAGACACCGCCTTGGCCAATCGATGTCAGGCAGGACCCTCAAGATGCTCTTTGTGTGTATAAATAGGCTTAGGTTAGTATAGTTTTGGCATCGTGAGTTTGCGAGCCATAGTGAGTTCTGAGTGTGCTATGCAAGTCTGCTCTTGAGTTTTTGTATTAATGGTGTGTAACATTTTTACTTGAATTAATATTGAAGCCTGCTGGGCCGTCAGTCTGAGGACTGTTCTTCCAAGACCATCGTTAGTGGAGATTGTAAGGCGGGTTGAGAAGCGCCAAGGAGTCGCGCTGTACGCATTTCTCAAGTTGATGTGAGGAAACCTTTTGGCATCAGCGTCCACTTCAGATTATTCATGTAAGTTACGATAGTCCATCCATCCTCTTAATAGTCAGAGCATGCTTTATTAAATTTATAGTATTGTTTTCCGCATCCGTCCGAATTCTGGTATCAGAGCGCATCCTTCGAGCCCTGTTTAGAGCCCTGTTTAGAGCCCTGTCTCTGTTCTAGTTACCTACTCACTCTTCGTCTGTTCCAAGTTAAATTTATAGACAGAGTCTCCAGAAAGCCAGGCAGCCTTCGAATTACAAAGCTTCGGCTTGTAACTTTGATAAACGCTTTCTGAAGTCAATCTTTGGTTTAAATTTACAATGGCCCGATTACTACGATCCTTCACTACTGTTGAACGTAAAGTTGTTAATGAAGTTTCATCTCGTTCTGTTGAGTCTGAAGTTCCTGATTCCGAGAATGAAAAACATGAAGTAGTTGAAGACCCTTCTAAATGGACTCCTCCTGAACTCCATTCTACCGACATTTATAAATTGCCTATGACTTTTCTGCTCAAAAAGAAAAATTTCTTAAAAGAAGTCGAGATCACTAAAAAAATTTCTGGTCCTTCTGTTCAAATTCTTGCTCTCAATCTTTTCTCTGATGATGAGATTAAACAATTTCGTCAATATGCTCGTGACGGCAAATATTTTTATCTTCATTTTGGGTGGATAAGAATTGGCCTTGCTCCTTTATTTCGCCATGGTATCAACACTCCCTGTATTGTTGAATTGTTTGATACACGCCATCAGACCTATGATCATGCTCGTATAGGTACTATAATGGGTAATCTGTCCACTGGTTGTCAATATGGAACCATTTATCCAGACTATGCTATTAGTCTTACAGATACTCATTTAGAAGACTGTTGGAAATTATTATCTGGTGTCCAAGGATTACAGATGGCAGAAGAAAGTGAATACCTTTCTTTGATTGGTCAAGCGTCTTTTCAGTTAACAAACACTGCACATCCTAAACTGAAACAGCCTGTGTTAAAAGACTGTGTAACTGTTGGTATGACCAATGCCCAAGTTGAAGGTGTCCTTTATGACCAAGAAGAATTGCCGAGTAATTGGTATTTCCAATACAAAGCAATAAATGACACTCAAAAGCCTGAATTAAAAACCAAACGAGTTACTATAAATGATGGCCATGTTAAATTGATTCCACCAAAGCCACAAGTTTCTCGTCCTATTGCTAGGCCTAAAAAATATGTGTTCCCTTTGGATCCTGCTACAATTGCCTCTTCTAGTCAAACTCTTCCAACTTTCCAAGAAATCGGTCAGTCCGACCCTGTTTTAGAACCTGTACTATCTTCCAATGAATTGTATATACCTGAACATAAACCTTTTTTGCCAGTTGTACAAAAAATGCATCGTATGCGTCCTTTTGCTCCTGTTGAAGAATGGAATTATGCAAATAAGCGTTTTGTAAAAGGTGGTAAATGGCCACCAAGAACAAAATTTTGCACCACTTCTTCTTCGTCCAAACAGCCTACAACTCGTGCAGATTGTGCTCCTTTAATAGAGCATAATTCACAAAATCAAAATGATCTTGATCAACTTTATCAGTTAGGGAATTATCTAACTACCTGGACAGCCCATGCTGAAGAAGTCCTTGATGATTTAGGTTGTCAGTCAGAACAAATCTTAGCTAATTTAAAGCTTTTACAAGATGAACAAGCTGCTGATCAATAACGAAAAGCTGAAAAAGATAAACGAAGACAAGCTAAGAAGAAAAGAGAATCTAAGCCTCCTAGGTTCTCAAGAACTATGGAAATTCCTGCAAATTGGGAAAACACTGATTCCCAAGAAGATGATCAAGAAGAACATGAAGAAAAAGCCGAGTCAAGCTATAGTCAAGTCAGTTTTGTCAGACATCAGTCTAAATCTCTTCCTGCATTTAAGAGTAAAACTGAACTTGCTACATTTGAAAATGCTGCTACATTATTTCCTTCATTTATCAAACCATCTCTACAAAAAGCCAATAGACAGTCAGAGCCCAAGTATCCTAGACTTGAAGAAGATTTATTCTCAGCCAATATGTCCGGTTATGTTTTAGATCTCGATAGATCTAAAAATCCTGCTGAATCTATAAGGATATGGATTGGTGCGCTCTACCAAATGCAAGTTGTCTCCAAGTATGATAATTTCTCTATCTTTTTACTTGCTGAAGAACGTATGGCTAGTATTGTATGGGATTGGTGGTTTTCTGCTACCCCTGAAGAAAGACAGAATGTTGCTTTAGCTGGTTTAGCAACACTTGAAGTATTATTGTTAACACAGTTTGTTCCAGAGCCAACTGATGAGTACAGACAGCTTTTAACTGATCTTTCCCGAATGGAACTTAAAGATCTTAAAGATCTAGATCAATTTGGATCTGATTATATGGGAAAAGTTTTTAAAGCTAAGCTGAATAATGATTTTAGCCAAAAAGTTTATTTTCTTTCAAAGCTCCCAGGAAATCTTGGTGATATGATTTCTAAAGATCTTGAAAACCAAGGTAAAAAGATTGAACAGATCTATTGGATAGATCTTCTATTCCGAGCTAAAGAGAAAGTTAAATATCTGTGTTGGCAGAAACAAGTTAGCAATGTTACTCCTAATCTCAATGTTTGTCGTGATGTTTTGCCCTGGACTCCTTTTAAAAAGAGAAGATCCAAATCTAAGAGATATGGCAAATACAAACCAAAGAGGGTTAGCAATCCAAGAAAGCCTTTTAGAAGATACAGATATGTTAAACGTAGAAGGCAGCAAAAAAGAGATGATAAAGATAGATGTTTCATCCGCAAACAAGAAGGTCACTTTGCTAGAAAATGCCCAAAAAGCATTTCTGGAAAACTTAAAGCCCATTTTGATATTGAAGATTTTGCTGATGATTGGTCTATAGTTGACTCAAATGATGATGTTTCTGATGTCTATATTCTTACTGAAGTTTCTGATTCAGAACCTGATCAAGTAGAAGAATATAGCCAAAAAATGAATATTCAAGCATCAACTTCTCATGAAGATGATTGGGAAGATGATCCGCATTATAGTGATTTGTCTGATACTGATGAATATCAAGAAGAATCCTCTTCAGACATATCAGAGACTGAAACAATCCATTCTGTTGACACTGTTAATTCACAAACCCGTTTTCATTCTTTGTCACCACAACCACTCGTGAATTCACTTTGTCCTTATCCTAAAGAAGTTTCTCAGTCTCCTGCACTCTCTATACATACTCCTGTACCTACTGCAAATTCTGTAAATACTCCTGCGTTAGTTGAAGAAAATCTGTTTCTCAAGAAAATTGTCAAAACAAATCAGTTATTATATATTCCAGTTGAAATTCAAATTCGTGGTGAATGGATTAGTGTCGATGCCTTCATTGACACTGGTGGTTCGAACAACCTTGCTCGTCCTTCTTTGTTTAAAGGTTTATGGAAACCTTTGCAACATATTATTGTTTCGGAGACCATTGGTGGTTCTGTCAACTTTACCCACTATGTTGATAATGTTTCTTTGAAGTTGGGGGGGGTTACTGTCAAAATTTCTGCGGTACAACACTATGATAATTCTGCTAGTTTATTTTTGGGAATGCCCTTCATCAATTCTGTTTTGCCTGTTACAATCAGTGAAGATAAAATTATCTTCAATGTCAAGAAAAAGGCAATATCAGTTCCAAGATTAAATATGGCAGATTCAGAAGCCCGCAAGCCACAGAGCCAGAAGAAAATAGACTCTAAAATGCCTAAAAAAGTATCTCGAGACTGGATAGAAGTATTACAACTCTATGAAGCCAAAGCACAGTCAACTTTGAAGGCAATTAGAGATCCGAATTGGTCTTCTGTACAACATGATATTTATGATCAATTGTTGAAATGTTGTTCTACAAATCCACAGGCCTTTTGGACTACAACTAGTCCAAAACAAGAAATCATTACTCTACATGATAATGGAGTCACAGGTAAGCTAATTCCTTGCACTCCTGCTGAAGAAAATGAAATGCGAAAGCAAATCCAAGAATTATTAGATCTTCAATTAATTGAGCGTAGTGAATCTCACTATTCCTGTTCTGCATTTCTGGTTCGCAATCATTCTGAAATTGTTCGTGGCAAAGATCGAATGGTAATCAATTATAAGCCTCTTAATGCAATTAATAAGAGCTTCAATTATCCCTTGCCGCGCCAGGAAACTATCATGCGAAAAATCCATGGTAGTAAGATATTTAGTAAGTTTGATTTGAAGTCCGGATATTATCAGATACAGATTGCAGAGGAAGATCGTCACAAAACTGCTTTGACATGCCCTGTTGGTTTTTATCAGTGGAAAGTCGTTCCATTCGGATTGAAGAATGCCCCTGCATTCTTCCAAAGAAGAATGGATCATATTTTTGGTCGATATGATTTCATAGTTGTATATATTGATGATATACTTGTACATAGCAGTGATTTAGAATCTCATCTTAAACATTTGCATATTTTCCTTGAAGAAGCAAAGAATCATGGTTTGGTTCTTTCTGAGAAGAAAATGGTCCTTTTTCAAGACCACATAGAATTCCTAGGTATCCAGATGCAAGAAGGTAAAATTCAGATGCAACCTCATTCGCTTATCAAGCTCTCTGAGTTTCCTGATCGTCTTGCAGACAAAAAGATGATTCAAAGATTTTTGGGGATTCTAAACTATGTTCATAAATACATTCCTGATTTATCAGAAAAGACAGCTCCTATTCGACAATTTATTAATGGTGGCTGGTCTAAAGAAGCTACTGTTGCAGTTCAGCAATTAAAAGTTGAATGTCAAAAGTTACCATCATTAAAGCCTCCTGGAAATGGATTCCTAATCCTACAAACTAATGCTTCTGATAATTTTTGGTCAGCTACTCTTTTAGAAAGGGTAACCATCGATAATAAAGTGGAAGAAATTCTCTGTGCATACTCCTCTGGTGAATTCTCCAAACATCAGAAAGAATACTTCCCAGCTGAGAAAGAAACCCTCGCCATATTCAATGGAATACAAAAGTTTGAACTTTATTTAGCTCCTGCTAAATTCCTCATTAGCACTGATTCCATGAACTTCAAATATTTCCTCAATGCCAAAATAGATAAACAGTTAGCTAGAGGAAGGTTATTAGCATGGCAGATGTGGTTTCAGATGTATGATTTTGATGTTGAATGGATACCCGGTAACTCTAATTTTTTGGCTGATGCATTGACCAGGGAGATGAACAAAGCTTTTGGTATGGTTTCTGTAACCAATATCTTTTATCTTCCTGAAGAAGACTCCCTCATCACTTTTGTCAAAAGATGGAGAATTTTGCAACAAATGGCTAGTGATCTCACCAATGAGATCAAAAAGATCATCGGTTTAAGACTTCGCAGAAATCAATGGATACAAAATTGCCAGGCATGGCAAGCGAAGAATGTTGGTCAATTTCTAGGCCTAGATGAAGAACTGGTTAAAGTTTTTCCTTTGCCTAACCTGAAAGTCAAAATATATTTCAAAACATTGGATGACTTCTGGACCAAAGCTTATACTGACAAAGCAATTAATGTTTTAAAAGTTTTAAATTATTACCAGATAATTGGTGTAGTTGATTTTGCACTCTCTGTATATAATTCTGCAAAGTTGCTAGATCTTGCAGAAGTAAATATGTGTGAAAAGGTTCAAAGATTCCTTGTATCATTACGCATTTCCGATTTGTTTGAAGAAATGGATGCCGCCTTTCTACAGCGTGTTGATGAACATTTATCATGCAACAGATTCCTTTCCCCAGTATGAATTGTTTCAACCATTTGCTGATTGGGAAATGAAAGATGGCAGATGTCAGAAGAAGGTTGTAATAAGAGCTTCACAGTGTGTTGAACGTACAGTTCAATATCTTAGAACTTACACCTCTCCATGGGATCACTATAGCATGGAATTTCGAATTCCTATTGTTCCTAACCCTTTTGATCAAACATACAGTGCAAACAGGATTGAAGGTCCAAATCTTGTTGATAATCCAGATATGATTAACAAGATTACTTCTTGGCTAAAAGAATTTCCAAAGCTATATCTACAAGAGAAGATTTCAATGACCAAAACTATTGATCATTTGCAAGGATCTCATCCAGCATTTGAAATCTGGGTTAATTCAAAGAATTTTCTGACAATGAAAATTCTTCATGGTAACTGGTCAGAAGACCTAGCATTTCTGATTAGTTTAATTTTATCCAATCATGTTTGTTCTTCAGTCGTCTTTTCTAGAGGTTGGCAACATCAGTATGATATTAGCCAATATTGTAAAATTTGGGTACAGTATTGCATAGAAAGAACGGTCACAATGTTCCAGATATTCCGATGGGATCTGCTAGATGGCATCGAACTAGCAGTACAAAATGTGCCTGAAATCAAACCTCGAAGGTCTGATATTTTCCTTGGGATAGAGATTGATCCTCTTGCTTATCTAACCCGATGGAAAGCAAAAGATACCGAATATCTCTTTTCACAAAAGCGCCTTTATGTCACAGCAGATACAATCAAGTTTGATACAGGTCAATCATCTCGTGCTCCTATCCATAAGGAATCCACAATTCAAGTGGCCCTCGATAAAGGTAAAGCAAAAGCAGATGCTTTCACCGAAAAAGAAACACTATTTATAGACACGTATCAAGATTCGCAGCCCAATAATGTGGATTGGGAACAAAAGTACCTGGACATTCTAGAAAAGCAATATTACGACAACAAATCCTTGTCAGATTCTGATCGAGATTCCGACAGCCTCTACTTTTACTTTTGCAGATGCGCATGCGGGTGCATCTTTTGTAATTATTGTCTTGCTTTTTTGTATTCGAGCTTATCTGAGTAGACACCGCCTTGGCCAATCGATGTCAGGCAAGACCCTCAAGATGCTCTTTGTGTGTATAAATAGGCTTAGGTTAGTATAGTTTTGGCATCGTGAGTTTGCGAGCCATAGTGAGTTCTAAGTGTGCTATGCAAGTCTGCTCTTGACTTGTTGTATTAATGGTGTGTAACATTTTTACTTGAATTAATATTGAAGCCTGCTGG
>APFE031463943.1:0-15691 GCA_000404065.3 Pinus taeda
TCAGTTCTTTCTGATAGCCAACTCCTAGTGAACCAGTGGTGAACCTACTGAGATCTTTCACGCTCTAGCGACCTTTACAACGACTTCCTCACCTTACACGGTCTTGGCGTCCCTTCGATCCTTTGGCGAACTTCCTGTGAACTTCGGAGGAAAGCACAGAGAGAACTACTATCACAGCGGACTTTTATAGATGCACAGAGATACTCAAACAAGATAATGCATACTCATTTTATTTCAGAATGGAGAAAATCTTACAGAATGCTCACAGAGC
The DNA here is from genome assembly GCA_000404065.3 of Pinus taeda. Taxonomy (NCBI): domain Eukaryota; kingdom Viridiplantae; phylum Streptophyta; class Pinopsida; order Pinales; family Pinaceae; genus Pinus; species Pinus taeda. Next base: position 272 of record APFE031463943.1, read on the forward strand.
TTTTACAGAGATTGATTCTATGCAGAAACAGACTAGTCTTGCTTTTACCGGACTTTTCACAGCTTAATCATAAGCAAGTTACTACCGGAAGCTTCTGGCAAGATATAGGCTCTGTATTAGAATCAGAATTCACACCCAAAACTTGACTCTTCTAAAGGTTCGGCCACTTTAGGTTCTTACCAGTGCCGAGCACACTGATACGCAGGCTTCTCGAACCAACTAAGGACTTTGAGTGATTACTCGTGATGCAAGCAGATCGGACTGAATATCCGCAGATGCAGAGCAGGAGAACACTTGACTCAAACACACACACAAGATTGCCTAAGACTCGATGATCTACAAATGAGCCTTACCCTTCTTTATATAGCATGTGAAGGGGGGACAAACATTACTGTTGTTCAGACCGAAAAGACTTCAAGAATCATTTCTTTTCCAGTCTTTTATCAAAGCGACGTCCGCACAAATATTCGGGCCAGGCCGAATAATTGCTTTCGGGTAACGCATGTGATATTGTCTGTAAAGTAGATTCTTGTACCTAAAGCAGGTAAATCAGACTCATGACTAGCTACACAGTGGATACTTTTGTACAAAAAGTCCACGAGAAAAGACTAGGAGGGAATATTTACAATGTGGAGGCTTTTGAACAGTAAAGCCCGCGGGAACATTGATCACAATTAAGCCCTTGTGACTGGTACTTATTCAAAATAAAGTAAAGTCAGGGAATCTTTCCCTTTTATAAAGCAAGTCATCACATGCCTTGTGTATATTCTCCGAACTATCATCGGCTTTCCCAGTATGATCTGATGCTGAACTTTGGTTAGCACGCACCATTCCAAGTGATCTACCATATATTCTTGGAGAGAATAATTGGTCATGTGGAAAGGGTACCATTCTTTAGCTGTCATTTCTCTGACTGTGTTGTAGATACGATGGTAGCAGTCTCCAATGTTATAATCAAAGCATCTTTGACAGTGTCTTCTTTGATATCCTTCATGGTACACAGGATCCATAGCTGTTCTATTGACACCGTAATCTACCCACCAGTTCTGGAACCATTCACATTGCTGATTATTCTGAGAGGCTGCCATTGTGCTAAACTTTAATTTTGTATAATGGGTATCTGTCTTATCATCGACATTCATGAAGTCCCACCATAACTTTTTATAGTCTGGAAAGTTGTAGACTGTATCTGGGAATATTATCTTAGGGTCATCTCTTGGCCATCTTGCACCTGATTGGATTTGTGGAAGATTTACCCATAGATCTCTAGTACGATAAATACAGAAGTATGCTCCATAGATTCTAGTATTACTATCTCCCTGGTGCCCAATCCGTCCAATGTCATGGAAATTTGATTCTAATGCCTCTCTTGCTGTCCTTGCATCAGCTTTTGCTTTAGTATATATCATGTCATGAATCCATTTTCTGCCTTTTGGATATACTCTTCTTTCTGGCACATAGTGTTAAAGATCTGCATGAGGCTGGAGATCTGCATCAAGAACTTTTGTATTCCGTAATTGCCATGTAGGCTTCCAGTTGTTTTTATATGTATCCCAGTCTTGGTTATCTGGGATAGTCCTCAAGACTTCACACTTCTGACTTTGATCCCATTCGGTGACAATTATCATGACCTGTGCAGTTTCTTTTTCTTTTTCAAGATATTCCCGGCTGAGAAAATCAGGGAGGCAATTTTGTTCTCCTTTAATATGCTCAACAGAAAAATCAAAATTTGCAAATAATGCTTGCCATCTAGCAAACTTTGCTTCTTCTGGTTTCTTGATGTCTTTAGACAAGACTTTCTTCATTGCTGAAGCATCTGTCCTAAGAAGGAATGGCTTGTTAATAAGATAAACTGCAAATTTGCTAATACAGTTCCAAGCAGCTTTTACCTCTCTTTCAATAACAGAATATCTTTGTTCAGTTGGGTTCCAAACCCCTGAGGCAAACTGAACTACTTGTTCTTCTTCACCAATCCTTTGTTTCAGAATTCCACCCCAACCTATATCACTGGCATCAGATTCTACAATTTTAAAGGCTTCATCATCTGCAATATATAGAATAGGCAAGGATTTTACCTTCGCCTTGATCTCCTGAACTGCTCTGGTGTGCTTTTCTGTCCATGGGGGAGGATTTTTGCCAGTTCTTGGATTGAGCAATTTTCTGTCAACTACTCACATAATTTAAACAACCAAGGAACCTCTGTAATTGTGTCTTATCCTTCAAGACATCTGGAAATTTGTCTGCGAACTCAATAGCATGCTGCTGCAGAGAGATCTAGCCGTTTGCAATCTGGTGACCCAAAAATTTAACTGAAGTCTGGAACAATTCCATCTTCCTTTTACTAAGCATAAGACCATTCTTACGGACCAACTTCATAAAAATATTTACATGCTTGAAATGGTCATCAAGATTTCTAGAAAAGATTAAAACATCATCAATATATACAAGCAGCCAAATAAAATATGGTTTGAATATGTCATCCATAACTTTCTGAAATTTGGAGGGACGACCATTATTTAATTTAATGGTCCTCTCATTGCCTTAACCTACCATTGATGGTAACCCTGCACCCAGATTACACAAAACCTTCTCGAATCAAGGTCCTCACTCCCGAGGTGTCAGTTGCATGGTCGAGCATTCACTATAAGCATTGGACCACCGAGATGAACATCACATGGTCACATGCTATCGAGGGTTTTTTAGGGTAACGAAACCCTACGCCCTTCAATTCACTCACATTCATTTGCGTCTAGACAGTGCTGAGCTCTGCAAATTTGCCAACCTCGCCAACCCTCACCTACTGGGAGCTTCAAACACAAGTAAATTCACGCATGTAAATTCTTGCTACAGGCATTATGATTACTAGAATCATTATTTCTCTCATGCTACAGGGTAGTAATCATTACTTCTTTTGTGTACAGGGTTTCACTGTCTCCTTACATAGGGTATAACGGATAATGCAAACCTCCATGTTTATCTCATGCTGGAGAGATTACCCGCTCGATACCCTTCACAGATAGTAGTGATCGCTTCGCTGGAGTTTCAATTCCCTGATTCACACCTATAGGTATAGCCTTTATCATGCCCTAAGGTGTTTAATTTAGACTTTAGCTTAATTTCCCATGTCTAATCTGAGTTAAATTTACTGTGATGTGTAGGGTTCCTCCCAGGTTGCCCAAATCCATCACACAGACGACTTCCCTGTTGAATCCGAAGACCCCACAGGAAATTTCTATTCTAATGCGGAGCATAAACCTTTTTAAGTGAAGACTGACAATTGAAAGAATTCGATTTGTTCTCCGGTTAGGGTTTTACAATAGTTTCCTTAATTCTGCTCTTGGTTGATCTGCAGGGTCTTATTTCTACTCTTGGTTGATCTGCAAGGTGTTAGGCCTTCTACCGCGAAGGCTAATTTTAGCCACAAGAAAGAGGTTACCTGAGGAATAACTTGGGAATTTGGTCTTTTATGTCCTTCACCATTTGAGGTACTTGCTCAGATTCTGCTCTTTTAGGCTGTAGAGCAAGGTTTTTGTGAGGGTTTGGCATAATTTTGTGTCTGATTTTGAACTAAGATCATACTATTTGTGTAAATAATTTGGACTGCATCTTCCTTTGGTTATTCTTCCAATAAATTATCCTATATGACAAAGGAACCCATCAATTTCTATGCTCTCCGGTTAGATTGTTTTATATATATGCATATTGTAGGTCTTGCATTAAACTCATGTCCTCTATTGATATTATATACATTGAAACTTTAATATTACATGGACATCACTGCTTTTCCTCATACTAATGATAAAATTCAACTATTTTGATTCATTGTAATGTACAGTTCAAAATGCTAGTATGAAAACTACATGACAAAATACACTTAGAAATTGATTCATTGTAATATACAGTTCAAAATGATGGTATGAAAACTACATGACAAAATACACATGAAAAGTGAATACACATAAAAATTGTTATAGATGTATAGTAAAGGACTGGAATTTGCCTTTAGATTCAATTTATTGTTTTTATTAAATAATTATTTAATTTATGCATATAAAAAATAAAAAACAATGTATAATCTTTAATTTTTAAACAAAAATATAATAAATTTAATTATATTGAACATTTTCATGCCACTTGTGTAGAAAATCCAATTCTCTTAGGTTTGGGTAGAACCCTCACCTGCTAGAGGAAAGCTTGCTTGTTGGCTTCTCAGGCATATCCCTTACAAAGAAATAAGTCATGTTTTGTTGCATAAATATTGTCTTTACTTGAAGAGACTTAGAATTTTGATTCCGACACCATATCTAGTGGCTTCGTTCGAGGATCATGAGGCGGAAAATCCGGTGGGAGAATGCATATACAACCTCTGGTGGGAGAAAGCATATACAACCTCCTGCAAAGAGTGGAGCCGTCTCACTAGTGCTATAGAAATACCCCAAAATTAGTAGAAGAAAGAGTAGAAGTGTTATGGAAATACCCGAAAATTAGTAGAACAAAGAGTAGAAGAAATATTGTTATAGTTTCAGCGCTTAATTCTTTGAGGACTCGGGGGCTCATCACAGAGCATTTATTCATTGGAGATGCCATATATTTGTTGAGATTTATTTTATTTGAAATTTGAAAAAAATTGTAAACTGCACAGGCGTGGCTGATGGATCAATAAATGTTGTAGTAGCCGACACTAATGGACAGATAAATGGTGTGGGAGCTGACGATGGGGTTGCGGCCGAGTGGAAGCTTTGAAGTTATTTGTTTTAGCAGAGCATTTCTTTATCCCAGGGTAGTACATTTGGTTTTTCCATTATGTTGCGTAGCTGACACAAAACTGTTAACTATGACACATAATCGTTTTCAAAATGAAGTCCGCAAACCATTTCGGCAACGAATTGTAATCACTTTGATCCCACTTTGATCGAATGGCTGAAATTTAGGCAATTGTCTAACATCATCCTATGGCCCATATAGATGACAGGTGGGCAAAGAGTGGAGTTAATTTCAGAGGGAACGCCATAAGACATAATTAATAATGTAATTTAATATTAAAAATAAATGCAAACTAAATATGATTACTTCTCCCATTTTAATGAGAGAATTTATAACAAGTGAAGTTTGTTAATTGTATGTTTTGTTTAAACATAATTATTTTATTTTATTTTTTAAATGATTAGATAGAGTTGTTTGTGTTGTTGTGATAAGGAATATGAATTTTCTATTTTTTTTAAATTTGTAATAGGTATAAGAAATGTGTCTTTTTGGTCTATGTAATCATTATGAGAGACCCACTCACTTTAGTTTTTAATAAGCTTTCTTTTTAATTTTTAGCAATGGTGATACTAGTGCATCTCTCTCTCTTATCTTCTTGTACATGGACTGATAACTGCATATGATAATAGTGCTTCTAAAAATTATTGCAACTCCCAAGGTCATTTTAATCAAGGACAAATCACTTAAATAAAAAAATATGTAACTTTTAGTAGCAATATTAATTGATTCAATACTGAAATGTATTACTCAATAAACATGCTCAAGTGATCAATGCATTAGCTATAGAGGCTATAGATAGGAAGTTATGCATGTCAACACTAACTTCTCTCTCCAATCAATTACTAATGTTTTGGTAGTGATCGACTTGCCCCATGGATGTAAACATTTTTCTCTTATACTTACATATGAATCTATAACACAAAAATGTGATAAATTCATAATGATGGTGTGTCATATTTAGGGTTAGATAACACATGGAGTACACAGATCTCCCTTTGCATGTAACAAATGTTGATGCTACTTTCCAAGATTTTATCACTATATATGACTAGGATACCTTCTAAACTATGTTTTAGAAATTATTTAATTGAGTGGGTTACATGGAATAATTTTGGATGCATTCACACCAACTCAAGTAGTCTAGAAATAAAAATGCTCAACATTGTTTATTGTCTTCTACAAGTTCCAGTGAAACTTCTTTATATGATCCATTCTCAATTTTCTTTGGTACATAATATATCTCTTTCCATGCACTTTCAACATAGTCTCACTAGTAAAAGAAATTGAGTGCATGCCTAGCTACGTTCTTCTCTTAATTTTGAACCTCCCCCATTCCCATGACATTTCCCATTGTTGCCACATCCAAACATATCTTTTGTCTTGGGCCAACATTGACAACATTATTGGTTGGCATAAGTGATACTGTTATGCATGGATTACCTATGCGTCGTCAATCTCGAGTCCCAACTACTAAAAACCATCACTTTTAATAAACAACATATATACAAAAATGCCATTTGGTTCTTATGATGAGACAGAACTTTTATGTGGTTATGTTCCTGAGTCACTCACCTATGATGTTTTGGAGACTTCTGATATTTATGTACTTGTTATATATTTCAACATTTTGATGCATGTGTATGTGATTTTGGGACATGGACTAACAAAATCTATTTCTCAACAATCATGGAAAACTTTGTAACTCATAGAAAATTATATCTTGATTCTCTTATTCATCATAGAATCACTCTTTATTTCATATATTATAAAATATATTTGTGAAATAAAATTGAATAATTTTAAAATATATATTTGTTATAGAAAAAAATATTTAACTTCACAATTAAAAAAACTTATAATATCAAATAAAAATTAATTAATATAAAAACTAGAATCAAAATAAATAAAATATATTAATAATAATAATATTTTTTTATTATAAGCCATGCACATGACATTAAATACGGTAGTTTTGTCCCATTTATCCATTCTCAATCATACTGGATATCTAAACACCACACAATCACAATCCAAAAGTAAATTTAAACATATATGTCGTATTTTCCTTTAACAGAATATATTACTTGAATTTTTTTTCTATCCCCTACATTAGTAACCCACACTAAGAGTAAGAATAGTCAATAGTCACCTATACAATATAAATTAATAAATTAGTGAAGAATAAGTGTATTAGTGAAATGTAATGTACTTTCAATCAAATAGGAGTGGATTTCCATTTATATTCAAGGAGCCTATAAGAAGGCAGTGTTATTTGCTAAATGTATGACATACAAATGTTCAATTTTCTGTTCTACTTATCTACCCCACCTTATCTTTGTATCATATCTACATGTTTCTTTCTGCAATAGTATAATTTCATGACAATACATATCCAATGTTAGATGTGTGGTGTTGACGAATGAGCTTGTACATTTGAAATGATGATGGCTTCTCGATATGGTGTACGTCTGTTCTTAACATTTGCATCTACTCACTTTTGTTAGATTCCCGTATACACATACCATGAAGAATTGCTTGAAATTCCTTTTCAAAATTAGACAATAGAAAACTATGGCGTAGAAGGTTTCTAATGGGATAGGTTAAATAACACGATCCTTTAACTCTAAAGGATTCACGTCTGGAGCTCTCATGGTGACTCATATCTCAAGCTCTACTACCGTCATAAAAAATGAACGCATTAGAATCACACGTTGTTTTTCAGTCTCTCACTGTAGGAAATACATATCCCCTTATTTATCATGATGAGAGATAAGGTGAAAAGAATATTTAAAAAAAAAATCTTCCTTTTCTCTCCAAACTATTTACTCTAATGATGACATCATTATTTTGTACGCTATTGATTCTCTTGAAATTAATTGTGTTAGTACACTTTTTGTAGTCTATTTACCTCAAATATTCCCTAATGTGACATATGATATTTTTTTAAATCTTTATTTGAGAATAATTATAATATTTCAACAATTTTTTAATTATTTTTTAATATGTTTTTTTAATCTTTATTTGAGAATAATTATAATATTTCAACAATTTTTTAATTATTTTTTAATAGTGTTTTAACTATTTATGATGTTTTCTTAAATGTTAATTTAATTATCTTTTTTTAAACGTTGATTTTAGTATCTAATGTTTAGTTCTCTTTTTTGTCTTAATCATGTTCTTGATTTTAGTTTTTTCATCTTTTAGTTTGTTTTCCTCTTTCGTTTGTAATTCTAAAAGTTTAATGGTTGATATTCATATAAAAATAAATTCACCTATAAAGATACGTGGATGCCAATTACTCTACTTGTCAATTCTCTAGGGTGTATTTTCACGTAGATGATTCAAGTTAGATTCTTATTTAACCATAACTTGGTGCCAACCACTTAACATTCTAAGATTACTTCACACATTCCACACTTAATCAATGATTCAACATCTTCGTCAAAATCATGTTAGCACAAAACTATAACCGTGACATTTGCATGAGAGGGATGACTCCGTGCCCTGTCACATGACAACATGTATGCTTTCATAATAAGGCTTACATTACACCTACCTACCTAAGGATGCAATTTACATCATTACCTAAGGGAATTGATCCTACATGGGGAATCATGCATACCACCTACAACATTATATCATTTCAATTTAGGTAGGAGTACTTGAATACGTCACATAGAAGTTTAGATTAGTCTCATAATGTGCCCAAAAAATGACCTAATAGAAAAAACATGATATTTTATCAAGTTTCCCACACAATTCCATTCCTTTCTTCTAGATGTCATTCCATTCAAGTTCATTACAAACTTTGTTTAATAATAATTTGATATAACTCCTATAGTGTAGATCGTGTTCAAGACACTTCCAATCTGATCACAACTATCCAATTCCAAAACAAAACAAAATTTGTTAGTAATTAATCTATTTTTATCCAATCCATAAATAAGAATCTTAGAAAAAATTATAAAAAGTTGTGAACACTAAGGCCAACACCAAAATATAACATACAATTGATCTACCTTCAAACCCTTGCAACCATGACCAACTTTCACAACCCCTTTAGTGAACAACACTACCTTTTATCCACAACTCATACCTTTAATATGAAACTACTTTAACCACACAACAAATAACAAAATGCCTATGAACCTTGACTTTGTAACCTTTATGCTCTTCTCTTCTACTCATAATATAAAACACCATATAGTATTTGGTCAATCAATTTCCTCTAGAAACCCATATTCTTTAATGATAAGGAAATGTTGATCTCAGAGTTTATCCTTTAGTATCTTTTGATTTTTGAATAACACATATCAAGGTCAATTATCTTTAGATAATTATACTTCCAATGTTTAAACTAGATTTCTTCCAAATGCTTAACTTGAAGGACCAATTGAATGAATGAATTCTAGCTTCTAGAGTAGAAGTGACTCCACACTTATTTTTTGACAATCATGGATCTAGTATCTACTAAAGAAAATATAAAGATAAGATTTTGTAGCAACATAGATTTCAAATGGTTGTTTGCTATATTTTCCTAGGATATAAGCATGACATTGGATCAGATTCCTTAGGTTAGTTGGAAAGTAAAAACTACCATTTTTTCATCAAGTAAAGACTATCATAATTGAGATGTCCAAATGTTGCGTTCCATAAAATAAAGGATGGCAATATACCTTCATTTGATTGAGAAAAACATCAATGTTTTTATGCATGACAAGATGTTCCTTGCAACTTCAAAAACCTTTCCCCCTCTACTCTAGTCATGTCAATTTTCTTGACATATGCTTTACTTTTCTCTATTTTATCAACAAAAATGCAAATAGAGTGGCCTTGTTGGCAAATGTGAACATACGATAGTAAGTTTCTTTATCATTGTAGAAGGTACACTAATTCATGCAAAAGAAAGTCAAGATGACCAAGCAATTTAAGCTTGATGATGCCATGTCTCAATGGCTTAATATTTGACATGTCTGCAATTCTATCTACATTGTCAGTAAGCTCTTCAAAGAAGTATTTTCAAAAGGCCATAAGTTAGGCTTCACCTTTATCAAAAAATCTTGCATCTCTCTAAGAAAGATATTATGTATTGAAAAAATATTCAATTAATCCAAATAATAGAATCAACATATTCAACTTCATTACCCTTATGACGATCTCATGCTTTATCGTTATCTTCTTTATACTTTCAACTGTCTTTGATTTTCTTCCAAAACAAACCTTATGGTTTAAAGTTCGCTTTACCCGAAAACTAACAATTTTCCTCAATGTTTCTGATTTTCTAAGATCACACTAAGGCGTGGTGGAAAAGAGCATATGCATGAGAAGGAAAACTTCCTCTATGTTTCTGATTTGCCCAAATCGCATAGAGTCGGGGGGCAAAGAGCATACGCAAAAATGAAAGGTGTAGATCCTGTAATAAAAGACAAAGAGATAAACAAACCAAAATAAATAGAGAGAAAAAAATAGAAACTACAAATAAATATTGTATACCTCCAGATCTTAAAAATGGTGTAGTTAGGGCTATCAAAAGCCTTTTCGCGTGAAACAAAAGGGGTTCCTCATTGGAACATATAATCCTAAAACAATAGAGTAGTCCTCTCGAACTAAAAGTAGTCATAAACAGTAGATCTAGGAAACGCCAGTCGAATGCAATTCTACCAGCTTTAGATTTTGATCACCAATGGATGCGGCCCTCAAGTAGCTTTAATACCATGTAGGAATTTATATGGTAAGTTTATTAGATAGAACACCAAACGACACTGCTCACAAACCAATCACACAGCAATACGCCAGTATTGTTGATGTGGTTAAAAACCTAAAAGTGGGAAACAGTCCACGAACTGAGCCAACGTGACCACTTCAGGCAATTTATTAATAAAAGAATGAAAATTTACATAAGCTTCTCTCACGAATGGTTACACTACAAATGACCCTCCATGCTCTTTAAATAGAGATCATGGACCAATCAGGTATTAAGCTATGGATCAAGTGTTGGTAATACCGAGGAGAGAATGAAAGTTTGGATCACTACATATCTTGACTATTGGATTGTAAGTTAGAAAAGTACATAGTAAAGAAACACACTTTACCTAACTCTACACTAGAGTAAGTTATACTTAACTATTTCCTATATGTCGAAATGTCCTAACAACGTCATGTCCATCCTTGTTATATTGAATGAAATGAAGATAAAATATTTCCTCTTTAGTAGTGTTTGTGCATTCCACCTCTAAATTTATTTCCTCCTTGTCATTTATTTCCACCACTTGTTTTATGATAATCATGAGAGTGGTTCTTCTCTTTTTGACCAAGGCACACTCCTTCTTCAAAATATTGTTTTTCTTTCTTCCTCTTCTTGAAATATTTTTCTTGTTTTTTATACATTTCCACTTGGATGCCAAAATTAATGGCCTTGAGTTGCACACTAGCTTGTATGGTTTCAAGGGAACAAGAACATGTAGGATACATGTCCTTGATGAAGTTTATGAGAGGCATGCTTATTTTAAATCTAGTGTCTTCCACATCATGCATAATGTCCTTAATATCTGAGGCTCGGGCCAAGGGGTCATCATCTTTCAACTGTGGTTGAAGAGTTTGACCATCAACTATACAACTTCAAATTTTGAGTGTGGGTCATATAGATCTTTTCAATTCTTTAATGCAACATAATAATCTGTAATTGAAATTATATGGAGAATCAACTCTTCACTCTTAGGATAAAAAAATTAAGGAATAGGATTTATTTTTTGTGTTCTCACAAATCGCTATCTTCTTAGCTAGTGTGCGCTTCGTGGTTGCATTATCCTCTTGTCCTTCATAGACACTTTTCCATATGTCATTACAAGTGAGTGTGTTACTAGCCTTTTTTCACCATTATTTGTAGTTATTCATGGTAGTTACGAAAATACTGACAATACAAATGAGGTAATTCAGATTCACTCAATTAATTTGCATGATGAATTCAACATTTGCTTATATTTCCCTTTGACAAGTTTAAGGAAGAAATCTTAGCACACTTGATAAGACAAACATATACAACCAAGAATTAGGATCAATGTCTCTTGGACCCTATATGGAAGTGAAAAGAAAAGCATATCATGTAGTAATATCAAGGACCATAAATTTTAAATGTGAGAGTAGTCCATGGTAATATAAGAAATTCCCGCAACTTAAAAGGAGTCATAAATAGTTAATGAACACTTAGAAAATAATTGGTGTCTAAGGGTGGTCATGCCACAAGAACCCCCTTTGTGAATTACTACATATCAAATCCATTTATGCAAATAAGAAGTAGATTTAATAGGAAAATCTCAACTTATGCCTTTGCTACATATTAATATATTTTTTAATAGCCCACAAATCATTTTCAACATTAATCTCAATGTAAAACTTAGAATCATAGAACTCATAAACCAATATTTGTTTATAAGTGACACAAATTGGTAATTATAAGTTTCAATTTAGGGTAGGAAATATTGTCGCAACCACATTTCACTACAATAAGGCTAAAAATCCATTCCCTTTTTGGTCCTTGATAGACGAAGGTCAGAAAGTCAAAATATTTTTTTTTTAATCCACCAATTGATAGAATTAAAAGGGACACAAAATATAAAAGCATGCCTTCAATAGAAGCAAAGGGAGTCATTCTTAGGTTCGGAAAGAAAATATTTCCTCTAACCAATTAAACACCTTTAGTTCCTTGCTAAATGAAAAGAAAACAAAAAATGAAAAAGTAGCTAAGCTAACACACTTAAGCTAAGACCCTGAAAATAAATATTCCCCGTAGATCGTCCCTCACCCGCTTAAGTTGATTTCTAATGAATCGATGTTATGTGTTGCAAACATATGTCACTATAATTCTACCACTTAGTAGGTCCTTATAGAGTGATTGACATGGAATTAGTCATGACAGGAGTGTTAGAACAATGATAAGGAGAGATAGAGAAATGGTGGGACTATGATGGTGGAGAATGCGTGAAATAATTGAGGTCAAATGTAGGTCTATGACATGGGATGTTAGAGAATAAATATTGAATGTGTTACAAACAGGGGGAAAAATTGGCTTTGATACCATGTCAGGTAAGCATGGGGTCTCCAAAATTTGGATGCCATTATATTAAGGATAATATACTTATATAGCATAACAGAGTGACCCTTGGGATTCATTATCCAAGAACAATCTTTTCTAGTTGTTCATATTTCCCTTAATTTACATATTTACATCTCATTCACCTAATGCATGAGGATTAGGTGTCTATAAGTGACAACCAAAGTTTCTTTTTTGAATAATGTGGCTTTGAAAAAATAATGGCTTGAAAATGCTATAAAAAATGTTAAGACATTGTGATTGACATAAAAAAAAGTAGAGAAGAAAAAAACCATGATGTCATTGTCACAAACAAGCCAACATAGTATTGTGATAAAAAACAAAAACATACATCATATTTTGATGATCAAAACCATGATGACAATGTCACTTTACAAAACTAACATTGCAATAAAAAATGACACAAACATGGCATGAGAAAAACTAGTTCACAATGAAATGAAAGAGACAGAAAGACACATTGTGACAAACAAATTTTCCTATCACAATATGTTTAACAAATATTTTTCAAAAATTCAATAACAACAAAATAAGAAAGGGCACAAAATTAACGAAAATTGAGAAAAGAACAACAAAAAAGTAATACCATCAAAATGTGGAAACCAAAAATGATATACAAGAAAAAATGAAGGAAACCTCCATTGAGACTTCCAATGTTTATGTACTTGCCATGATATTTCAACTTTTTGATGCATGTGTACTTTCTTTTGAGGCATGGAACTAACAAAATATATTTCTCTCAACTATATAGGATGACATTGTCAATGACAAAAAAAACATTTCTTGATTATTTATTTTTTATTTTTTTGTAAGCTTTGTGGGACTACATCTTCATCATGTCCAATATATCATCCCAATTGGGGTGGGGAATTTAACTAGTGACTTTACATCAAGAAGTGCCTTAAAAGAGCACCCAATTACCATCTATCTAAGATCATGTGGAAAATTTCTTGATTCTTTTATTCATAATATAACACCTCCTTATTTGATATCTTATATAATTAATTTGCGAAATAAAATTCAATAATCTTTAAAAGAAATATTTGCTATAAAACTTTTATTTAATTCACGATTAAAAAAATTATAATATAAATTAAAATAAAATAACAAAATATTAATAATAATATTTTTTGTAAATTGTGATTCATGCACAAAGTACTACATAGGTTGCTTTTGTCCCATCTATCCATTTTCGATCATACAAGATGACTATAAAGATCTTTGTTTATATTGAAATGTAAATATAAACCAATATAGCATTATATTTTACTTTAAGATAAAATATCACTTGAACTTTTATCGATCCCCTACACTAATAACCCATAACAAGAGTAAGAATACTAAATACTCACATAAACAATATCAGTTAGTAATTAGTGAAGAAGAAATACATTAGTGAAATTTAATGCATTCTCAATCAAATATGACTGGATTTCCATTTATATCCGAGGAGCCTATAAGAAGGCAATTTTTTTTGCTATATGACGTATGAAAGTTCAATTGACGTTCTCCTTGTTCATGCCGACTTATCTTAGCATCACATCTATGTTTTTATTTCTACAACATTTTAATTTCATGACAACTGCATATCCAATGTTACTTGTGTGTAGTTGACGATCGAACCTGTACATTCAGAATGATGATGGATTCTCGATATGGTGTACACCTGTTCTTAAGATTTTCATGTACTTAGTTGTGTTATATCCCCATATAGACATTCTATAATGAAGTTCTTGAAATTCCTTTTGAAATTTAGACAATATAAAACTATGGCAGAAAAAGTTTCTAATGGGATAAGTTGAACAACAAGATACTATAACTCAATGGATATGCAACTAGAGCTGTGTGGGTGACCCATATCTCAAACTCTACTACAATCATCAAAATGAGTGCATCAGAATTACACTTTGTTATCTGGTCTCTCAATTGATGGAATACATCCTCCCCTTCGAGTATTCATCGTGAAGAAAAAAATGTGTGTTTTGTAATTAGTACATGACTTAGATCAACACAACCAACCTCTCTGAAAATGAATTGCAGTGTTCAAATGACATGAAGTTGTTGGAGTCCGCACTTATTGATGATAGCACCAGAGTTATAATTTACTACAATGACAAAGGTATTGAGGATGCTAGCATATTCTAAGAATTAGATTTCTACCCATTAAGAGTTGTACAATGTTGCAAAAGGTGTTTAACACATTTTTTCATGTATCTTCAAATTTTCTTTAATGTGAGTCCTCTCAGAAGTATGTAGAGAGGACACTCGTTGGATGCATAATTTAATTCCACTTCCAACTAGTGTCTACACTTAACATTCAAGTAAAAAATATAAGGAGATAAGAAAAAAATACAATTAAAAAAAATAGTTTCCATCTTTCCTCTCCAAAATATTTACCTTAGGTATGACATCATCATCTTGTATGTAGTTGATTCAAGCAAAGCTATTTTTTCTAATTTTTCTAGTGCATTTTTTTGTCCATTGTTTACCTCAAATATACCCTAATATGACATATAAAGCCTTTTTGAATTTTATGAGGGAGTAAT
>APFE031463952.1:12123-46995 GCA_000404065.3 Pinus taeda
TTTGTTTCTATGTACCTTTGGTATCAAGGCATAACATGTGGAACCAAAGACCCTGAGATGCTTTACTGAAGGAATGTGTCCATACCACATTTCATAAGGAGTCTTGTTTCTAATAGAATTAGATGGAGATCTATTCTTTACATATACATCACATACATCTACATCAGCCCAAAACATCAATTTTACATTTTTGAAAAAAATCATGGAACGCACCATATTTAAGATTGTCCTATTCATTCTTTCAGCTAATCTGTTATGTTGGGGATTATAAGGCATAGTTGTTTGATGTTTGATCCCATGTTGGCGAAGATAGTGTTCAAATTCATTTGAAGTGTATTCTTTTCCATTATCAGTGCGAATAGAGCCAATATGAGACTGTGCATCATTTTCAATCCATCTATGAAAGTTCTTGAATGTTTGAAAAGCATTAGATTTGTTCTTCAATAAATAAACCCAACACATTCTAGTGTAGTAATCAATAAATTTCATCATATATTTATTTCCATTTGCAAAAGGAACAGGCGTTGGACCACATAAATCTGAATGAATGAGTTCAAGTTTTCTATGTTCTCTAGAATGTGAATCATGAAAATATTGTTTGCTATGCTTTCATAGAATGCAAGCATCACATTGCTTAAGTTTCCTAGGAAATGTAGGCAAACCAGTAACACCATTTTTCTTCAACAAGCAGAGGTTGTCATAGTTCAAGTGTCCAAATATATCATGCCATAATAAACTTGATGGAAATGTACCTTCATCATAATGAGAATTGTATGAGAAACTTTGTGCACGAGCAGAGGTACCCTGCACCTTGAGAAGCCTTTCATCTTCTATCCCTGTCATGAAAAGTGAGTCGTCTGATGCTTTTATTACCTCAACCTTGCCATCAAACATGTGAATGGAGTGTCCTTGCTGGCGGATGTGGACCAAGGACAACAAGTTTCTCCTCAGATGTGGGAGATATAAAACATGATGCAAAAGAAAGTCTCGAAGACTAGGAAATTTAAGCCTAATTGTGCCAAGCCCTAATGGCTTGAGTTTTGATTTGTCTACAAAGTATACTGCTCCATCAACATTGTCAGTAAATTCTTCAAAAAAATCTCTTCTAAAATTCATGTGGCAAGTTGATCCTGAATCAAGCAACCAATCATTTTTCCAAGAAGCAAGTGAAGCATTAAATAAGTCTTCATTTACTCCAATATTACGGTGTGCCACAACATAGTGAGTGGATTCAGGTGCTTTACCTTTCTCTTTGTCATTCGTTTTACCTTTGGGTTGTTTTCTTTCCTGCTCAATTCTGTCCCAAGGCAACTTGCATGCAGATGCATCATGTGATCCATCTCTTTTGCAACGTATGCAATGTAAATCTGACTTTTCTCCTTGAGAGTGTCTGCCCCCCTGCCTCTAAAATTTCTTCTTCCTCTTCCTCTTAGACCACCTCTTCCTCTAGAAGAATCTTGAGCAAGATTCTTCTCTCTATGTGCAAGACACGTAACCTCTTCAGAAGACTGAGGAGATATCTTCTTCCCAAAATCTTTCTCTCTTTCAGCAAATTTTTTCACATGGGAGTCAAAGGTAATATCTTTGAGGTTTCCATTTTCTTGCAATGACTCAAGATAATTTGAGTAAGCGGGATAAAGCACCTTGAGAAAAGATATAGAGGAATGTTGAGTTCAACATTAGTGACTTTGATATCATGCATAATAAATGTTACTTCTGATGCAAGAGCAAGAGGATCATCGTTTTGTAATTCAAGGCTAAACAATTTAATCATGAGTTGAACAACTTCAAGTGCAGAGTGTGAGTCATAGAGTTCCTTCAGTTTTTGTAAGGCTTCAAAAGAATTTAAAAATGGCGAAATATGGCGACTCACCTCTTCATTCACTGATGCTGCAACCAATTCATAAGCCTTGCTATTCTTATTTTCCCAAATGGAAAATTCCTTGTCTGAGGTAGTTTGTTCTAGTTCTTTGTCTCTGTCTCCAACACACACTCCTTTCCACAACTCATTAAAAAAGAGAGTGTGTTTAATTTTCCTAGACCATTCTGGATAGTTTTCTTTCCTAGAGAGAACTACTCCACCAATAGATATTAGTGAATGCATTCCCAAAAAAACAAATATCTACTTTTGATTTCCAAAACAAACACAACCTTTCTGGATATCTTTTGTTTAGGTGGAAAAGAATTCACTATATTAATACTTTTAATGTAGCATATATTCCTCCACTCACAAATATATTGTATGATGGTTTCAACATATAAACCATATAATATATATCCGAAAAAAAAAAATACCATACAAAATTCTCATTCTATTATCACCATTCAAAAATCTCAACGAACTTTAATACTACCACCATTTTCAAAGGAGCTGAATGCGCTTCACACCATATACATTCACCATACCTCGAACTTTTGTCTATGTAACTGTCACAGGGAATTTGCAACCAATTTGAAAAATACCCCAATAGTCTTTGACGTTGTGACAATTGGAGCTGTGGGAGTGGAGCTGAGGAACAGATGCAGATGTGATAGAATTTAGCAAGGATGATAGCTCCTTTCGCAGAAATGGTTCAGTTCGATGGAAAATGGGAATGACCATTCAATAGTTTAGCATGATAGCGTAACTGTGTTATTGTATGATCCGGTGTCGGGAGGCTGTATATGGCAGTGGTGTCATGGTAAAAAAATGCATTTATATATGGTAGGGATTTATATGCAGACTTTCAAAATATTCATATTGAAATATCAGTGTATACATCGTTTTGATATCATACCAACGTATGCAGTGATATTAGACCAACAACACAATCATTCAATGCATATAAAATAATTCATACCAGCAGTATGCAGCGTTTTCCAGCAGTCTCCAAATATTGATATAATGGAGGGTCATTTGATCTTCTACCAAACTCAGAGCGTACTCAGTCCAACACCACACTCCAGGGAATAATAGACACAAATGCAATTGCAGTCACAGTGTTGGCCATAACACAATGCTTCCAGCTATGCCACCCTTCCAAAACACGGTCTCAACACTTCCTGGCATCACATGACCATTCCATGCAACAACTGGCTCCAGTCTTCACTGTAGGCAAAGCAATGCCTTAATGCAACAAATCGATCCTTCAGCACTCCCACTGCATTTAGACTAGTGAATTCAATAATGCACAGAATCTTGCAGGGATAAGACATAGAAATCACCAGCGCAGGTGTACATGATGCAAAGAAGGTGACAGTTCTGCAAAAATAGGCAGAACATGAGGGAGTTACAAAGGGAGGAAAGCTAAAATTAGAACTAGCTCTGATACCATGTTAGGCCAGGAGGTATCTCCTCAAATGAGATTATGCTATTCATTTAGGTTGTTCATTATTATATACATGAGTGAGTGACTGTTGAGTTTCATCTCCCGATGACTCTCCATTTTCTCTATTATTTATTTACGCTATTTACAATTTTTCACCCAATCCCTATGATTAGGTGTCAACACTACATAAGTAGGTAACTCTCCTCAGTAATTTTATTGAGTTTACATGTTGAATTTGACCAGGTTAACTTTAAACATAACTTAATAATACATTAAATGATCACATAAAAGACACTACATGAGTTGGTGGTAGATGAATGTTAAAATTACACCATTCTCAATACCACCTCTAATCGGAATAAAGGGTTACATAGGGAAATTATGAAATGATTAAAAAATGGTGAATTTATAGATGGAAATATAGAGGTTGGGTGTGGTCAAAATATGATGAACATGTTTATTGAATCATTTGGGCCTCCACTAGTCTCAATTTGGGAGACTTTGGGGCTTCCTTTTTATTTAAATGCTTTACATTAAGTTTTATCTTTGAAAATGAATTTTTTATTTATCTAATATTAATGATATTTTGGATTGCATAACATGATTAATATTTAGACTTGAGTGGATTTCATTATGATTAAATATGCTTATTTTCATTCCTTGTTATAACTTGTTATGTTTAGTTACATTCAATGCAATGATGTTTGTGCATGGACAATGATTACATTTTCTTTTCATACACATAGTTGTTTTTGCAATGCATCTTGTTTGGAATGACATCATCTCGACATGAAATTACCATGATTCAATCATGCACGTGATCATTTAGTGGCTTTCATGATTTGAAATTTAATGAGATTCCATGTCTTATGTGTATTCATTCACATGTATTCTCACATGTAGTTGTCTAAGAAAATTACAAAATATCGCCATTCACGAAGTGAAGAGAGATAGTGTTAGTTTTTTGGGTTATTTTGAAAGTGCTACACCATGTTTGGGGCTACATCATGAGATTTGTGGTACATTGTGTATCATTAGCCCCTAAATGGTATGTGATGGATTTACATACTCGAGGTGGCATACTCAGTATTTGTTCAACCTTAGTTGGATTCTTGCATGGCATTCTTCCTTAGAGAATTGTAGATCTTCAAGTAGCCTGGCGACATTGTAGAAATTCCTTGTAGATTCAAACTGCTAATTGTAATTTACTAAAACAATATACTTGAATCTACTCTACTCATCAGTGGAAACAATTTAATGATCAAAAAATCACGAAGCATACAAGAGAAAGAATTAAATAAACACATTACAAAATTAATTTCTTGGGAAATCCACAATTAAAAAATCCTACTATCTGTAT
The DNA here is from genome assembly GCA_000404065.3 of Pinus taeda. Taxonomy (NCBI): domain Eukaryota; kingdom Viridiplantae; phylum Streptophyta; class Pinopsida; order Pinales; family Pinaceae; genus Pinus; species Pinus taeda. The sequence continues at coordinate 16,792 of APFE031463952.1, forward strand.
ATTGCATTAGTCAGAAAATATGAGAAGATTACAATGCTTTGCTCAAGCCCGAGCAGCCTCTCCACTATCTCTATCTGTCTCACAACTTCCTAGACAAGCCCAGGCCAATATTTAACCCAATTTTGGCTTTCTCAAGTCCCTATTTCCTTTCGTTATTTCCTTGGGAATTAGCCCCTATTAATTATGGAAATTTCTCAATATGAATTGTGTAATCATCATAGGCCTTCCTCTGGCTACATGCACCAATTGTAAAATTTAGATGATTATACAAATAATAGTACACTACCCTTGAACTCCAATATCAAGTGGATAACTATCATATCTGACACGCATGTGTTATTTATGAGTGGATAATCAGTTAACTAGTTGAACACATGAAGCAACACCCCACTGTCTAACCTCCTATTATTTCCTCCACCAGTTGGAACTAGTTTAACTAGCTTTAACTCAGTTAAACCGAATTAACTAATTACAACTCAAAATAAACTCAACTAGGGCTCTTATAAAGTAGGATACACTCTACATGACTCTAGTTATACCCTCAACTCGAATCAACTAAGCCAACTAAGTCAAATTAACTTAGTTAACTCATACAAGTTGTCTTGTGATGTGGAATTACAATTTTATTCCTAGTTTAATTCAAGGACAAAATTAAATTAGTATTTTCTTGTTTCATTTTCAATGCTACCTCTCAACAAGAAAGGGGTTATCAGATACCCCAATCTTGCCTCTATGGAACTCAAATTTTCCTCTTGACAATTCCTTAATCAATATTTCTACATCTTGTTCCTCTATAGGAATGTACTTCGGCAACAACATGATTCTCCTCTGCACACAATCTCGTAGATGGTGATACCAAATGTTGATATGCTTGGACCGATCATGAAAAATTGGATTCTTAGAGAGCTTGATACAACTCTGATTATCACAGTAAATCATTGTGGGATCCATATGCTGAAAAAATAACCCAACAAGGATCTTCCTCATCTAGATAGCCTCACAAGCTGCTTGACTAGCAGCCATGTACTCTGCTTCTGCTGAACTAAGTGCAACTGATATCTTCTTCCTGTTGTACCAAGAAATTGATGTTGACCCAATACTAAAGATTCCCCCTGATGTGCTCTTCTTATCTAATGGAATCCCTACCCAAACCGCATTTGTGAAGCCTTGAAACTTTAATCCCTCTGTCTGTCTGTTACAAAGACCAAACTAAGTGGTTACTTTGACGTATCTCAACACATGTTTAGCTACCTTCCAATAGAGTTTGGTTGGCTTAACTATTGCTTGACTAAGCTGATTAACTACAAAACATATGTCTGGTCATGTGTTCACCAAATACATAAGTGAACCCACAAGATGTCTATAAATAGTAGCCTCCACTACTTCACCTGAAGTAGCATCTTTCTTCCTCCATTTTCCTGCTAGAGGAGTCTCCATGGGTTTGCTTCTCTCCATGTGAAACTTCTTCAATATATCGTTGACATACTTTCTCTGAGAGAAAAACAATTCCTCATCTCCTTTCCATACTTATCAAGGAAATAATGCATGAGCCCCACGTCATTCATCTCGAATTATCTTGCAAGATCCTCTTTGCAAGATTTTACCAGCTTATTATCACCTGTTATAATTAAACCATCAACATATAATACTATAACCAATAATTTACTTTAAACCAAAATATGGCAAAGGTTCACATCTGCTTCACTTTTGGTGAAGCCCAACATGGTGAAATAATTGTCAATATTGGTGTACCAAGCACGAGGTGTGTGTTTCAATCCATACAATGCTTTCCTGAGTATGAACACATACAATTCTCTATTGAAGATCTCAAATCCTTCCGGCTACTCAATGTACACCTCTTCCTCAATCACTCCATTGAGGAATGTTGCCTTCACATCCATCTAATGTATATTCCATCCCATCTTCGCTGAAAGTGCTAGAGTAGATCTAATTGAATATTACCTTGCTACTGGAGAAAAGGTATCCTCGTAATCAATTTCCTCCACCTGAGAGAACCCTCTGGCCACAAATTTGGCCTTGTTTTTCTTCACAATCCCATTTTCTACTTGCTTTACCTTGTAAATCCATCTGGAACTCACCACTAACTTATCTGTTGGTCTTGGGACCACCTCCCAAACATTATTTATGATAATGGAGTCATACTCCTCTACCATGGAATCAACCCATACTGGTTACTGCACTAGGATGGATCAATCTCTATAGTCTTGCTCACCAGATCCATGTAGCTAGTGTATTGATTTGGTGATATCATTTTCCTACATTTTCATGTGGATGCTCCAACATTCTCTCTAGCGTCATGCATCAATCTGTCAACTTCTCTGGCGCGCTTCCTTCTATCTCTAGAAGTGTCTGCATGAGTGGGTTCTTCCACTCTCTACTCCTATACATGTGGCTTCTCCAAATCATCCTAAGGTTCTTCCTTTGGAGCTAAAATCTCCTCATATGCATGTAACTGAAGCTCCCTCTCAAGGGAGCATCTCATGGCATTCTCTTCATCAAACTTCACATCTCTACGAACCACTATCATCCTGTGAGATGGCAGGTACACCCGATAGTTGTGAGGTGTTTCAGTGTACCCCACAAATATTCTCAACTCCGTTATTGGCTCTAGATTTTTCCTTTCATCCTTGGTAACATGACAATAAATTGATGAACAAAAGATTATGAAGTGTGCCACATCTGGTTTCTTACTTGAAAAAACTTCTTCTAGTGTACTCATCCAAAGAATACGATGAGGACTCTTATTTTGTATGCTTCATCCCACAAGTGCAACAATAGGCCCTAATCATATAACATTGCCCGTGCATCTCCCAAAATAATCTTGTTCTTCCTTTCAGCCACCCCATTATGTTGTGGGTTATGGGGTTCTATTAACTCCCATCGAATGCCTTCTTATGCACAAAAGTTTTTGAATTCATTCGACACATATTCTCCATTGTTATCGCTCCTTAGAGCCTTCACTTTCATGCTAGTGTCTTTCTCAACAAGTGCTTTAAATTTACAATATTTAGAGAACATCAGATATTTCTTCTGCATGAAGAAAATCTAGCACTTATGTGAGAAATCATCTACAAATATTACATAATACATGTGCTTGGTTGTGGAGGCTATCGAGAATGGTCCACACAGACCTCATTGAACTCTTTCAAGGATCACTTGTGCTCGATTTTCCTTATCATGAAAGGCAGATTTGGTGTACTTCCCCAATGTACACCCTTTGCATGTATCTCTCTACTCTAATGCACCCTTGGGAAGTCTTGTAGAAATATACTGCATTATATTCAAAGCTTTATGGTGAAAGTGGCCCAATCTTCTTTTGTGCTCAAGACAACATAATCTTCTACATCTGATTTATAGAGGTTCTTCACCCGAACTGTGATCCGCTTCACTTTTCCTAAGGTTGTGTGATGAAGGAAAATATTTCCTTTGCTAAATATCAAATCATAGCCATGGTCCTTCAAGATATCAATTGAAACCAAATTCTTCTTCAGACCTGGAACATACATGACATATTTTAATGAGAGAGGAGAACCAGAATCCCTCTGAAAAAGTAATAATATTGATGCCAGTTACATTATACCTTACATCATCTCCCATTTCGATGTGCATCTGGAGGTCCTTCTCATCCAAGTCACTGAAGAATTCTCTATTGACTATAATATAGAATGAGTCTCCACTATCTAGATACCACACACTACCCATCACCAATGTCACCATGCAAGCAATGAGGGTGAAATCCAACTCAAATTGTGAATGTAACAACCCTGGTGAGAATTCCATGTAATAAAAGTTAGTAAAGGAAAAATAATAACCACGGTTGATGGGGCACTTATTTCAAGCTGAATGTTACGCAAAATCCTAGTGATGGGGATCACTTGTGATTGTTTATGGCTAAGGAAATTGACAAAGGCAATAGCTAAGGCTTTGGAAAGGAAAAATGGCATTTTGGCACCTTTATTTATGAAAATAATGGAAATTAGGAGAAAAAGGAGGTGAAGCGTCACAGGTTGCATGTGAGGAGGAAATTGATGGAAAATAATGGAAAATGAAGAAAATAGAGGCCTCATTCATAAAAAGGCTTCTGAGGATCGGTTGGTAACCTTTTGTCAGTTTAGTGTTGGAGCTCTCTCGTTATTCTCTCTCTCTATCATACTCTTGGAGACTTAGAGTTTTCTTGGAGCACTCTTGGAGGGTGTGGCATACTTGGATTCTTGGAGCAAGAAGGAAAAGGAAGAGCAGGAAATCATAAGAAGGCATCAAGATCAACAACTACAACAAGATTTTCTTGCAGGTACCCAAGTTGCATGTATGTTTTCCTCACTAGTTTTGGCATGTATGGTATATGCATGTGGATTGTTGGTCATGATCTGTCACTGGCATGGAGGATTGCCTAGATTGACAATCGATTTCCTAGCCTTTCCATTTCCTAGATAGCCATGGAGTTTGTGGGTTTATTTCCTTTTTTTTGTTTTGGTTGGTTCTCATGTTTCCTTAGCTTGGGTTGAGTTATTAGTTCTTGGAAGACATGGTTGGACAAATGCTATGGAAGATCTGTAACAGCTTGGGTTGAGTTATTGGTTCCTGGAAGCCCTATAACAGCTTGGGTTGAGTTACTAGTCCTGGAAGCCTTAGTTGGAAAAACTCTTTGGAAGCCCTTAGTGGGTTGAGTTACTAGTCCTCGAGGCCTTGGTTGGAAAATACTCTTGAAGCCCAACGACAACTATGGGTTGAGTTACTTGTCTTGGAAGCCTTAGTTGGAACAAATGCTCTGGAAGCCCTGGAAGGCTTGGATGGAGACCAATCTGATGATGGTTTTGTGATGTTTGACCATGAGGTGGAATCATTGTTTGATGGGTTGAGGTGGATGGCCTTTGGAACCCCTGGATGAGTTTTGATTGATGTGTTCTATGAGATCCCACATTCATGCTTGGAATATGACACGGGGGTGAATGGCTGAAGAGAAATTTGGCTCAGTCATTCTACTGTCGGGTGGAATATGGAAGTCCCATCCTGGGTTTGGATTTTGTGTCATTAATGAAAGGTTATTTCTCCTTGTATCTCTATGATAATTTTTATGGATTATATGTGGCTTATATGGTTGTACTTTCATTGGTATTTCTGCTACTATTATGTTAGTTATGTATGTTTTTTATGACACTAGTTATGTATGGCTCTCATCATGTTTTTACTTGTAATTGAATGATCAATGTATCTATGACCTAATGGATGGAATGGAAATTCATGTGTTGAGGCATCAATGTTTATTAGCAATTCTCAGCTAAGTATGAAACCCCTATACTCATATATGTTACTTACACCTGTAGATTACATATTCGTAATATGTTTGATGAAATGCTTGTCATGGCTAGTAGGGGTCTAGTCAAGATATTAAACAAGTAATTGCTTTAGTAATGCCATTTCCATGTTATTTTACTATTTGAAGATGTGATTCAATTTCGGGTAGTAACCTGGGCTCTGGGCCTAAAAAAGTGGCTCAAATCCCGAAGACATTGGTAGAGCACTAGCAAAAAGAGTCCCTAGACGCTGGCAGGCAGGCCTGTGAGAGCATCCATAGGTCCTTGGACACTGTCATGCCTATATCATGAGAGCGACTGGGGGTTAAGTTGTCCAAAAGTTCATTGGGACCCAAGGGAAAGATGCTGGAAGTGTTGGATTGGTTCCTGAGGGTCCTAAGGTTGATGTTAAATGTTTGTATGGTGTGTTTCCATAAGTTCCACTTCCTTAATGTGATTTAGGAGGCCGAATCATATCATAGTGGCCTCTCGTCGCATGTTTACCCTGGATGACCGGTTGCTTGGGTAGATGTGGGAGGAGGGTGTTACAATGTGGTATTAGAGCATTGTTCACCCCTCGGACTAGATGGGATGTGTGTTGGTCATGCATTCATGTTAGTTTCATGTGTGTCTCTTACACTTGCATTCCATGTGATTGTTTCATTTTCATAATGTTGATCATGGTTGTAGTGACATCGTCATGTGGAAGTTGATGTTATTGTGGAATGCATCATCGTAAGTGTATCACTGGTTACATGTTGTTATATGTTGCTTACATGTATCATCATTGTATTCTTGGTTAAAATCTCGTATGTTTGGTTACATTCTTATATGTTTAGTTGCATGTATCATTCTTGTAGGTTTGGTTTCAAGTTTTGTTAATTTGTGCTTGATAATATGTGTTTAGGCATGTGTGTAGTTGGTTAGGTATCACTTATGCATGTTCATGTTTGCATCTGGTCAAGTGTACAGTGATGTAATGGTTTTTTTCATTCATGAGGTTGTCATATGTGTTATTGACAAGGTCATGCATTGATGACTGGACCCCCTAGCTAGAATGATGGTTGCATGGTCCTATCCTTATGTTTTGTATTTCTATTTTTTGTCATGATTATGTTATACTTGTATCATGTTGACTTGTTGATCTTGCAAATAAGGTATCCTCCCCGAGCTCTACTAAGGTACGTTGGTTTATTGTGATTTGGTTTAGCTAACATGATATACCTTGCAGGAAGAAATATCAAATGGATAGAAAAATGGTTGAATCAGAGGAGAAATATGGTGTTGGGAACTCTTCTGATTTGGAAATTACACTGAGAAGCTTGAAGGAAGAAATAAGGATTTGTAAGACAGATAATGATATAATCATGCAGGCAGAAGAGAAACATGCATAGGTAAATGCAGTGATACTTCAAAGTTTGTCAAATTTGCAGCAACAGGGACCACGTCAGACTAGCTATGAACAAGAGGATCGAACTAATGGGGAATATGTTAGTAGGTCGCATGGTGGTCTCAGGCCATATAGAGATGACGCAGTCATATATGGAAGATTGTTGGACACTCAGGATATGAGAGGGCATAACCACATGTATTATTCTAGTTTTGAGTCAGATAGGCACTATGATCGTCATCATTATCATCCTTACAAGAGGAGTGATAGGGGATACTTTCTGGATGAGTTTAAGAAAGGAAAGCCACCAAAATTTGATGGAGAGATGAAGAAACCATAGGATGCAGAGGCATTGTTTCTTGGTATGAGTAAGTTATTCAGGTTGCATGACTATTCAGAGAACATGAAAACTATAGTGGCTACATTCAGTCTCAAAGGTAAAGCAAACATTTGGTGGGAAGATGTGAAGAATGTCAGATGCATTCATGAGGAGGATTTGACTTGGAGCAAGTTTGAGCAAATATTCAAGAAGAAGTATTTGTCAGAGAAATATTTTGATGACAGGAAAAAATAATTTTAAGAGATAAAGATGGGATCAATGACAATTGATGAGTACACTAGCAAGTTCTTGGAGTTACTGAGGTATGTGCCTTATCTTACAGAGAAGAAGTACAAGATTCAGAGGCTCATTAGTGGATTACCGATTGCATTCAAATATAGGATTGAGTTAGATGATCTTAGATCATTGGAGGAAGCCATATGAAAGCTAAGGAATTTCTAGGAATAATCAAAGCGCATGTATGATTATAATCTAGATTGGAAAGGTAATGAAAGGAACAAAAGAAAATGGGACAATAAACGAGCAAGACTTCAAGGTAAGGATAATAAATAGGATGCAACACCATCTAAGAAGGTCAATGCATCAGATAGAGGATAGGGATTCCGATCAAGAGAATAGGACAAGAAGATCGGCTAAAAGCCTATAGAGTGTTGGATTTGTGAGCAAATATAATCGCAGGAGGGATTGTCTGCAAAATTAGGGTGGTAGACATCAAATATACAGTGCGCAGGAGGCACAGAATGTTGGGGAGGTTGGTCAGAGTGTTCCTCTTATTTATGTAGCATTGGATAACAAACAGGAAGACCATCAGGAATCTATCATTGAGATGGACGTCAAGCTTTGTAATCAATTTATTTCTATTTTGATTGACCCTGGATCTAATTATAGTTGTGTTAACCCTGACTTGGTGGATAAGTGTGGTTTGAGTAAGGAATTGCATGCAAATTCTTGGTTAGTGCAATTGGATACAGGTACAAAGAAGCGAGTTCACCATTAGGTAAGAGCTTGTGCATTTGATTTTAATGGTATGCCTACCGTAGCACATTTGAATGTATTACCGTTGGGATCATACAGTAGGTTTTTGGGCATGTATTGGTTGTATCTTCATAGAACCAAGGTATATTGTTATGAAAAATCCATCGAATGTGTTGATGACAATGGGGAACCAAGAGTCTTGCAGGGAAAGAAGAAAGCCACATCAGTTAGGATGGTGACAACTATGCAAGCAAAGCATAGCTGCAGGAAAGGGTGCAAGCTATTGCAGTACACATTTCTAATGATAAGAGTAAGGAATTTGAGGATGCAGATGTGTTGAGAAGGTACCTAGTTTTACGACAGTTCAAGGATGTATTTCCTGAGGATATTTCAAAGTTTCCACCTCACAGGGAGGTAAACGTTTCTATTGAGTTAGTGCCAGGGGTGGCTCCATCATCAAAAAAACCTTACAGGATGAGCACACCTAAGTTGGTTGAGTTGAAGCTACAGTTGAAGGAAATGTTGGACAAGGGGTACATTAGGCCAAGTGTGTCACCATGGGGTGCACCGATATTGTTTTGCTTGTGAAGAAGAAATATGGAACTCTCAGATTATGCATTGAATACATGAAGTTGAACAAAGTAACCATCAAAAATAGGTATCCATTACCCAAGATTGATGACCTGTTCGATCAGTTGAAGGGAGTAGCAATGTTCTCTAAGATCAACTCGAGATAGGAATATCATCAGGTATGCATTAGTTCCATTCGGTTTAACTAATGCTCCAGCTACATTTATGTGCTTGATGAATAATGTGTTGCGTTTGTATTTGGATAAGTTTGTTATTGTATTCATTGATAATATATTGGTATATTCTAAAAATGAGGAAGAGCATACTGAACATTTAGAAAGAGTGTTGAGGTTGTTAATAGAGCATCAGTTGTATGCTAAGATCAACAAGTGCAGTTTCTTTCAGACTAAGGTACATTACTTGGGAGATGTTGACTCCAAGGAAGGAACTATAGTAAATCCAGAAAAGATAACAACCATCATGGAGTGGGTAGCTCCTAAGAATGTGGATGAGGTGAGATCTTTCATGGATTTGGAAGGTTATTATAGGAGGTTCATCAAGAACTTCTCACAGATTGTGTATCCTATCACATCATTGTAGAGGAAAGGAAAGAAGTTTCAATGGACATAGGAGTGTGAGGCTAGTTTTGAACATCTTAAGTAGTTGTTGACACATGCACCAGTGTTAAATATTTCATCCAAACAAAGAATTTGTAGTATGAACAGATGCTTGCAAGAAAGGACTGGGTGGAGTCCTTATGTAGGATGGACAAGTGGTTTGATATGAGTCATGAAAGTTGAATGATCACAAGTATAACTATCCCACGCATGATCTTGAGTTGGCAGCGATTATACATGCGTTGACAATGTGGAGACACTATCTTCTGGGTAGGAGGTTTACATTGATGAGTGATCAAAGTGGTTTGCGGTATCTATTTGACCAACTAAATCTGAATGGTATGAAAGCTCAGTGGTTGGCTACGATCAATAAGTTTGATTTGAAGATTAGGTATATCAAAGGTAAAGATAACAGAGTGGAAGATGATCTTAGTAGGCAAATACAGGTAAATCACTTAGCAACTATGAGCTCCTATGGGACAGATCTACATGATAGATCTTGTAGGTAGGTCAGCAGGATATCATATATATGGAGATTATGCAAAGGTTGCAGCAAAGTACAAGTACATGTGATAATACAAGTACAAGTACATGTGATAATATAGGTACAGGTATATGTCATGGTACATGTACATGCACATGTAGTGGTACATGTGCAGGTATAGGTACATGTACATGTATAGATACAAGTAGTGGTATAGGTACATGTACATGTACAGGTAGTGGTACAGGTACATATACATGTACATGTAGTGGTACAGGTGCAGAGGCACATGATGTGGAATATTTCCTTACGACAGATGGATTGGTTCAATTCAAAGACATAATATAAGTACCAGATAGTAGTGAGCTCAAGAATGTGATCTTGAGGGAGTTTCACGAAAAACCATATTTAAGTCACCCAGGTTACTAGAAAACACTAAAAACAGTGAAGAGATTTTACTATTGGCCGAATATGAAGAGGGATGTAGCAGAATTTACAACTAGATGTTTTGATTGTCAGCGTTGTTATATGGAATTTGTATCTACGGATAAACACATTTTCCCTAAGTGGGTAGCTACACTTAGAACAACAGAAAGAAAGTAGTTTAACATTTTCCTATAGTAGATAGATGACATGAAGGAACTTACTTGTAGTCTTTCGCTTCCTTGATCCCCTTTGAATTGCTCTCGTCGCTTCCACTTGAACTAAATCTGCTCAATTGGTACCTGTATCAACAGAAACAGAAACAACAAATGATCAAAGCATACATGATCTATCTACTATAAACTAATGGAATCGAAAACATTGAAACACATGATCATCATAGATATGAACAATAATATGAGAAAAGGAATAAACACTTTATTAATGTAGAAGGAAGAGTTTCACCCAATACAGTGCAATCCTATGCCACTCCTCTAGCTTCAGTCCAACCCTCACCACATCCAAAGCACACCAATCCAGCAGCATAACATTGTTTGACATAAACTCAATTCTCAAACCAACAAAATTTCCTTACAAACTTCAGATTCCAACCCCCTTGATCACTATGATGAGTGCTCAATTTATAGGGAAATGGAGGTGATTTTGTCATAAATGGGATATTGAATGGCCTTCCAAAATTGGAGTTAGTTTCCATGGAGCAAGGGATGAGAGGATAGGAGGTTAATTGATCCATAGCCTATCCAAATTCGACCTCATAAAATGAGATAAGAGTTGGGATCCTTCTAGAATCAAGGAATATTCCCATAAACCTATGCAAATTTCACTCAATCTCACCCAACACAGGTCAAAGAGGGCCTAAGTGCATTGCAGTGCAGGCCTGAATGGGCCTGCCTGCTCTGTAGCACAGTCACCCTTGACCAAGGCTATGCTGGTGTCCAAAGGAGGCATTTTAGCAAGGCTTCAGGCTAAGAAACTTTCATGGATGGAAGCATTCAATGTGATGACTTGTCTAGGGCATGTAACAACTGAATTAGGGATTGATGAGACCTAATTGTACTAATCTGAATGTCGGGAGTGATGTGCCCAAATAGACCTGTAATAGTTACCCCCTAAAGCATGAAGTCAAAAATGATAATGTCGAGTGATATGCTTTACGATGTGACAGAGAGAATCTAAAGCGGACGGTGACCTGCATCGATTACAATACATAACATCATGATATTTTGAACTTTTCATGAATTGTTGAGGGAAGGCATACCCATACTCAGCATATAAAATTTTCATTACATGTACATAAATCAGATAGTCATCTACAGATATAGACCCATGGTAGGATGACCATATATGTAAAGCCATCGTACAGATGATTTAGTACTCTCCTGAAATCACAACCCGGATGGATGAAACTAGATTCGGGCTCTTCTATCTCATCCAATCATTTTCTCAAGTACGAGTCTAACCATGTGAAAATGTGATCTAAAGTCAAACATGGGAAGATACCATTTGATTACCAGCCAATGATGTAAGTTGTTAACAGATACGAGAGAGATCACCGATAATGATAATGATTCTCAAGGTACTACAGTACATTCTACATGGTGTGAATAGATGTTTTGATGTCGAACACCATACAGATTCTTTCGGTCGAAGGCCAATGATGTCAACCTGTCGCCGAAAGTGAGAAACTTTACATTGATGTATGCAAGCCTCAAGGTACTAGAAGGGTGTTTCTAATTCAACTTCCTGGATAATGTGCTGATGTCGACAAGAAGTGACTCATCGCAAGAAGGCCTTGATGTATCCCCCCATCAACGATACGAAACGAGTGTAATGATTTTGAAGACAAAATTTGACTGATGACACAAGGTTCAAGAATGGCGGTTATGAAAGTGAAGGTTTATGAGTATTGCAACAGATGAAATTTCCTGAGTGACTTCTCTTGAATATGTCGGTGACACTGAATGAATTGGCATCATTGACCCAAAACCAAAGTGATGGATGGTGTCATAGACCATAGGTATGATAACCGTCAAGCAGATAACCCAACCAAATAGTCACAGAGATGAAGTGAAAGTGTCATGTTCAAGAGTGACTTACTACCATAAATTGATTTACCCCTTTTCCCATTTTCCCCAGTCATTGCTGACCAGTACCTCTTTATTTTTTAACAAGTTTGAGGAGGATAACATATGCTTGTATTATAATTCCACCCTTCGGGTGAATCCATTGCTATGTGATGTTTTAACGAGCCTAGCAAAGGTGAAACTCGATCTTGTCATGATGGACAAGTTTGTCACTATTTGATGTTTTAACGAGTTTAACGACAATGAGAGCTCGGTCCTTTTCATGTTTAGAGAATTTGAAAAGGGGAAAAAAGGAAACTCCACAAGTTCTTTTTTGTAAATTTGTCTCTCAAGTTCGAAAAAGCGTAAAATAATACAAGAGAGAACCTATTGACCATGTTCGATCAATGTATTCCTTTTTCGTAAATAATCTATCTCAGTCCGGAAAAGGGTTAAACTTATATTGAGTGGATGTCCTTTCCAATCCGTTAATGAGCTGAAAAGGACAAGCACTAGGAAATCTTTTCATATTTCGAGTCTGAAAAGAGCTTAAAGAGGATTCCACTTAGAGGAATGGGTGGTGTCTAGGATAGCAACTGGTTTCAGTGACATTGGAACTTCTCAAAACACGTTGATTTATGTGAAGAGGTTAGCTAATAAAACCACTTTTTGCAAGTGTTCCTCAAAAAGGGTCAAACAACCAAGTGAAAGCGTATGATTGGCCAAGCAGATAGTGACGAAGGAAAGAGAAAAAACAAGGTTGATCTGACGGAAGAGGCTAATAGAATGGAAATCACGAGGGTTAAATGGAGATGGGTTACTTTTTCCACAAGCTTGAACCATAGGGAACTATGCTTGGATTCAGTTTCATGTTTACACAAGCTTGAAAAGAAAAAACTATGCTTGGATTCAGTTTCATGTTTACACAAGCTTGAAAAGAAAAAACTATGCTTGGATTCAGTTTCATGTTTACACAAGCTTGAAACGAAAAAATATGCTTGAGATTGGTTTACATGCCCCCAACATGATGACTCGATTCTAGGTGCATGCCCCCCAAGCTTCATTACATTCACCTAAGTAGACTACTCGTGGCTATTAGGTGGATGGAATGAAGGTTCATTTATGAGATCAATTGAAAGACTCAACTAGGGTTTTACAAGATCTAATCAAAGACTCAAATTAGAACTTTTCTCCAGGGGACCTTGTTTCATTTTTTAATGAGCTTGACACAAGACAAGGAACTCTGCTCAGATTCCTTGTTTCATTTTTTAACGAGCTTGATACAAGAAAATGAACTATGATTTGGGACCTGTTTCAATTTTTTTAATGAGGTTGACACAGTAAAAGAACTATTCTCATATTAATTATTTCATTTTTTAAACGAGCTTGACACAAGACAAGGAAATATGCTCAGATTCCTTGTTTCATTTTTTAACGAGGTTGACACAAGACAAGGAACTATGCTCATGCCCTTTGTTTCATTTTTTAACGAGGTTGACACAAGACCAGGAACTATCCTCATATTCCTTGTTTCATTTTTTAACAAGCTTGACACAAGACAAGGAGTTATGTTCATATTCCTTGTTTCATTTTTTAACAAACTTGACACGAGACAAGGAACTATGCTCATGCCCTTTGTTTCATTTTTTAACGAGGTTGACACAAGACCAGGAACAATCTTCATATTCCTTGTTTCATTTTTTAACGAGGTTGACACACGACCAAGAACTATCCTCATATTCCTTGATCACGACCCATAAGAGGTCATGACTTCCAAGAGGTTCTCATCAAATCAGATAACAATGCTCTCGAAGGGATACGTAGTAAGGAATCCACTAGACAGATCTAGTTCCAATGCCCCCAATACACAATGCACAACATCACAGAATTGATCGTCAGTTGATGTAGGCATGGAACGGGTTGCCTCATAATTGACTCGTGGTAGGGAAGATACCATTGGGACAAAAGGACCATTTATGGAATATGGTTGACTGGAAGCCATATTTGGACTAGGAAATGAAATATGGTCAACGGTGACAATTTTTCCTTCATGCGGGAAACACATCACTCGAAAGAGTGTCGAAACAATAGCTCCCATGTCATAAACATAGTCGCATCCAAGAAGTAAATTGTAATCTAAAGGGCCTGGGACTACCATCACATTGAGATAAACAATTTTTCCTCCCAAAGTAATAGGAAACAAAGGAAGGATCCCTAATGGTTGATTTTTTCCTTTGTTAAAACCCATCAGATTCTGAACCGAGCACCTGCCAAGCAATGGAGCAAAGGATACTCATAGATGCACCTTCATCTATAATAGTGCCAGATACAATCATATTATAAAATTGTACTATGATCAGGAAAGGCACATAAGAAGGAAGATGGCATCCTGCCAGTCGATTCCAATCAAAGGAAGTGACCAGACTACTTGGAGGGGGTACTGTAAGAACGAGAGAATTACCCCCTTGAGTTATGAGAATGATAGGATTTTCCTCTTTTGTTGATGGAACATGAGGGTTTCCTCCAAGCTCACTGGAATCTAAAGAAATGAAAAGAACCTGAGTGGTATCATACTCACTCTCTACGGGAAAAGTACAATTAATTGAAGGTGAAATCGGGTCAACTGTTTCCTCGACCTATGATTGGTCAGGTATAGACTCATGGGATTCATAGTCAAATAGAGTGGGTTTGACCGATGATTGATTTGGGTTAGTCACTTCATCAACTAGTGAATGATTAAGGGAGGGTCTCTTGTAACTAGATGGAAGTCGCTGCAGAGAAGCATGATGGTTATCCAACACTTTTTGGGCTTCATCCAGATAGCGACAAAGGTGAATGGGGTGATTCCCTTCACATAACCTACAGGGAAACTTAACTTTACCCTTTTTTCCATGAACTTTACTACCACTAGTTGATGGTATGTCAACAGTATGATATCTAGAAGTTGATGGCATAGGATGATGTGATCGAGAAGACCATTCTTCTAAGATCTGAGGAATACCAGAACAATTTCGAAGAATATGGTTTCCCATACAAAGTTTCCAAGGATATTGAAGTTTGTGAGGCTTATCGGATGGTTTCTCATCAGAAGTTGCATTCAAAGCAATGGTTGCTCGGTTGCCCCCCTGCTGAATTTTCTTCTTATTCTTCTTCTTCCCTTTATTCTTATTCTTATCCACCTAGTTACTAGTTTCAATACTTTCACCAAGCGAAGAGGAAGAAGGGGAGGAAGAAACAACTGACAAAGAAGGTAAAGGGTCAACTTTAGGATCAACTAGAGGTTGATTTTGTCCAGGTGGAGGAATACTCGATTACGGAGAAATCACGAAATTTTGAACCAAGGAGGTTGAAAACAACCATACTGGAAAGCCAATGATAAATCCCAAAAGGGATAATGTAGCCATATAAGGAGCACTAATATTTCTGAAAGGAGGAAAAGGACTAGGATTCCCAATGTTGTGTAGGTAAATCCCCTCTGCGGACAAAGGCGATCCCACTAGCCTAACTGAGGTCTAGCAACAATCGAACAACGCTAACATGCAGGTTCCTAATTGCAAAGTAAAGGCAAATGATGAGAGCCTACCTCGAATCCAACGCTTATATTCGTAGAAGAGTCGTCGCTTCCGTTCTTTTGCTTTAGCTGGTCACAATCCTCACGATCCTCGTGAATAGACACCTACACATGAAAAGAACAAGACAAATACAAGCATAAAATCCAAGAAATGAAACTATGTATCAGTCAGAAAGGATACAACTCAAACATCATAATAAAGACACATGAGTGGAACCATAATGATAGTCGTCTCTTATTATTGATAAACAAAAGATAATACAACCAATTTCTGACGTCAAATCCTCCTTTGGCTGGGTGAATCAGCAACACATGCCTTGCAAAGCTTGTAGGGGATGGGGAACAAGCCTCTCTCTCCTTGATTACTTGGACATGGATCTCCTCCAAGGTTTAGCCTCATAGGGATAAACAAGACCTCTTATAACATGAGCTTAGCAATTCTCAGACTTTGGCACTTAGATTTGGGAGCTTGAAAAGTAGAATTACTAACTAGCTTGTCAAAGGAGAAGGAACAAGCTTATATAGAGGTAGGAGGAGTAGATAAGACCATCCACTTGATTCATGGAATTGTCCTTATCATTAGGAAGCTTCCATGAGAGGTGGAGAACTACTTCCCTCCTTGGGAGATACGAAGCACAACTGAACTAACTCAAACTGGAATCAGTTCATGGATAAGGTAGAAGGAACCTTCGGAAGTTTGTTTGTTAAAAACTTTACCCAGTGTGACTCTGAGACAGAGTGCCAGCTGGCACGCCTTCTTTGGAGGATTCTCCCCATTGGTGCGAGTGATACACTGTGGAACAGCGCCAATGGAAAAAGGGCTATATTTTTGGGTATTTTGCAGAAGGTGTCTTCAAGGCATATAAAGTACATACTTTAAGGGATACAATGCAGGTGTTTTTAAGTTATGTCACTTCTCACAGGTCCCGGGATAGGTCCTCCAATGTACGGGAGAAGGGGTAACAGGGACGGTGAAAACATATTGTGTAACAGATGCCCCCTAAAGCATGAAGCCCGAGAGAGAGAGGGGTGAAGTGCTTTACACGAACATGGCTGACTGAAAACACGGCCGCCGGAGAACCTGCACAAAGGACAACTGATAGCTCAAATACATGATGTACATGGTATGGGCGCAACCATCCATAGTAGAGTACATGAAAATCTGGATCCCAGGTATGGATGCAGCCATCTGATGAGGATCAATGAATAGACTCAGGCATGGTCACAGCCATCCAGTGAATGAGTCATGTAGCGATTATAATAATCCACAAAATGCAACCTGGATCTCAACAGAGAAAATCCAAGGTCTTGCGCTCCAACTCGACCCGAACAAAGTACAAGTTAAAGCATGCGAATATGGGAGTCGAAGTCGAACATGCAGGAACATCGTCTGATTACCAGCCAATGATGAAAACTGTTAACAGACGCGAGAGGTACGACCAATAATGACAATGGTCCTCAAGGTACTATAGGTACAATCCACGACGTGCGAATCAGTGAGCCGGTGTCGAACACCCGTAGAATCATCTGATCTGAGGCCAATGATGAAAAACTCGCGTCGAACACGAAGAACCTACCATTGAGGCATGTAGGCTCCAAGGTACCTGAAGGGAGTCTCTAAGTCAACTTCCTGGATAATGAGCTGAAGTCGACAGGAAGTGACTTTGATCGAAGGTGGGCCATAATGTTTCCCACATCATCGATACGAGACGGAGAAGGATAAAAATGTTTTGTGTGACGTATCAGAGGGAGGTTGAGTATTCTGCAGAGGTCAACTTCTCTTGAACATATCGGCGGCACGACAGTGGACTTGGCAGTATTTGACATCAAATGATCAGGGGTCATGGTGACAAGGCGATGAGTAGATGAATGGTCAAATAGGATAACCCAAACCCATGGAGGCCAGTGTGAAACAAAATGAGATATCTCCACCCAGACACGAATGCAGACAAGTGCCATGTTCAAGAGCAACATACTACCGACACGACGATGATTACGGTTCCTTTATTCCCCACCATTTCTGGCGAGTACCCCGGTTATTTTTGGATGACAAGCTTGACGGGGATAGCATATGCTTGAGAGGCGTCATTGCGATGGAATCTGATGTCATTAAGTTTTAACGAGTCTGACAAAGGAAGAACTCGGCGTATTTTCATGTTTAGAGAGTTTGAAAAGATAGCGAAAAGGAAACTCCAGGGGTGTCCTTTTTCGTAAAGTTGTGTCTCTCGAGCCCGAAAAAGTATAAAACCATGCTCGAAAGAACCGCTCGATCATTACGATCGAGAAGTACTTTTCATAATAGTTACTTTGATCTGAAAAAGTAAAAAAGCGATCAAAACCACGTCGCTTCATGACCGTTAACGAACCGGAAGCAACAAGGGTCCAACGATCTTTTCGTTTTTAAACGGTCGGAAAAGGGTTTAAAGAAGACCGCCTCTCATGTCCGTTTAACGAGTCGAGAGGACCAACTCGGCATTCTTTTCATGTTTAGAGAGTCAGAAAAGAGCAAAAGATGACTCCAAAGGGACTTTTTCGTGTATTTACCGAGTCCAACAAAGTATAAAATACAACTCGTTTCGCCATGAAAGCTGCATAAACACCTGTCGCTGCACAAAAAATCGGCATAAAACCCATTTTCGATGCAAATATTCATAAAAATATACATAAAATGACTTTTTAAAGCTTAATTACAGTCAAAAAGCTATAAAAAGGTGAAAATAGTAAAATAAAAATTACTTTTCACTTTTTACCTTTGGAGAGCGACATTAGGGCTTTTTGGAGTGCGACCTTCAGTTGACGATTGCGGCCAATCCAGTGGACCATTTCGAGCGTCGTCAGTGCCAGGTAAGCGGTCTTGTCCTTAGCTTCATTTCCATTCGTTTGGATTTTGTTTTTAACTGCATTTTCATTTCCTATGGGAGGAATTTGAAATTTAGGGGTTGTGCCCATTGGCGCGGGTTTCGGGCATGGACCCGTGCCAATGGGGCAAGTTTCCCATAGGGCGCGCGCCCATGGGCGCGACTGTTTTAGAAACAGTCGCGACAACGGCCACGCATATTTTTTGGTCTATTTTAAGAAATCTAAACCCCATTTTTTTTGCAATTTCAAGCTTCATGAGGTTCTAATGCATCATTTTGACTTGTTTTTGCAGGGCAATCCGCAAAAATGGTGATTGTATGGAAGGAACGGGAACATGACCAAGTGGACACATTGGCCCTAGCTAACAAAGATTGCATGGAAGCTCTCAAAGAATGTGGGCTCAAAAAATACTTCATGTTATCTTATTTACGGGCTCAGCGAGAGCTCCTGCAGTACTTGATTGACTTATGGGAGGTAGAGGAACAGGTGTTCCGGATACGAGATCAGGTACTGGAGTTGGACGTATCGGACATCTACTTTTTGACTGGACTATCGCGACAATGGCCGGTGCGTCGGTTGACTGGGAGCAGGCCATCTGGGGAAAAGATGGATGAGGTGAAAGCTCGGATTTTCCCAGAGGCAAAATATGGGCAGGGCAATTCGAAGGTGGATATCCCCACCGTTCAGGACCTAACACTGCGAGCATTACTATTCACTTTTACACGAGCTGCGGGGGAACAAGCGCCCCACGAAGCTACGAAGAAACACCTTCTATTAGCGATGGAGAGCCTTAGCCTGACAGTCTTCAATTGGGCATCAGCTGTGACGACCAATATGAAGAGGCAGCTGACAAAGGCCAAGCGGGGCAAGCTGCAACAGTTCGGGTATGGTTCCATCTTGGTGACGTTCTTCTTGGAACGTGTGCCAAGCTTCTAGGGCAAAGGGGCCTTTGTGGCAGACCTAGCACCTCGAGAGCCGAGGATGGCTCGATGGGCGGCACTGATGCCGAGGGGTGGTGGCGGCCAGCAGATGGCCTTCAGACCAGAGTTCTTCAGGTGGCTTCGCCGCCAACTAATCATGGTGGAAGACTGGCTGTATGCGGGGATAGACTTCACTGGAGATCCTGACCTTCCCCTTCCGGATGGAGAGGACTGGGATGAGGAGATTGGTACGTCCTCATTTTTTATTTTGTATTTTTATGATTTTTTTGTTAGTACATGCTTGTCCTAATGACCTTTATATGCATATGCAGATGTTGGTCCAGAGCGTCCAGCTGGCCTGTCTCTCGTTACAAGGAGACTTCCAGTAGCAGCAGCAACAGGGGCAGATCCTCAGGAGGAGGGAGGTGACAAAGGGTAGCTTATCCAGAACCTCGAGGCTATCACTCGAGGGATTCCAGATTATGCTCGACTAGCGGATGTCCCGCTAGCGTACCTGAGGCACATAGTAGGGGTGCCAACTCGCATCCACCGGCTCTTGAGGCGTCTAGTGCGAGTGGTGACGTGCTACCATGAGCACCACCGAGACTAGATATCTAGGCTTTTTCTTTTCATGCATATTTTTTGAGAGACATGTTGTCTCCGGATGTATTCAGACAAACATGTATAATTTTTTGATGATGCACGGGGTGCAAACATTTTGGACACACACACACACACACACACACACACACATATATATATACATATGTTTTATGATTATTGTACGTTATTGCTTCTTGTATTATTTTGAATTACATGTTATGCAAATGCCTATCCAACACATAATCAGCTAATGCATCGGTTAACGTATTAAGTCGTCTTGGAATATGTTGATAAGTAATGAAATCAAAATCCCTTTCTAATAACTTAACATGTAAATACAACCTTAAAATCCGATGATCTCTGACGGAATAACGCCCGTTGAGTTGGTGGACTACAAGTTGAGAGTCCAAGTTCACAATCAATGTACGAATGCCGAGGTTAATTGCCTCAGCTAACAATTCGATCACAACACTATATTCAGCAACATTGTTCATTGTACAACCTAGACAAACCCCTTGAATGTCTACTAACTCACCATGAGGATCGTAGATCACCCATGCCACAGATGACAAGCTGCGTGTACTGCGGGAAGCACCATCAGCAAAACCAACATAAGGTGATCCAGACATCTGTTCAAGAAGCAAAAACACAATAAGCGGCAATCACGCCGACATACCAAGATAAAAATATAAAAACATGCATACACAACACACTTGCTGAAAGCATACGTATGTACAAAAGAGAGTGCCTGGACTCATGCATAGTATTTCTTAAGATAAAGCCCATTTCGGGGCCTATCCAGGGGATTGCCTTCATAATCAATAAGCTCATAAGCACCTTTCTGCAAAACTCTTTTCACAATGTAGGGCCCATGCCACATAGGCTCGATTTTTCCTGCCCCCAGCTTATCATTAGCTTGATCATAGAGCAGTACTAAGTCTCCCTCAATGAAAGAGCGGGGATTAACAGTATTATCGAAGTGATATTTCACTCGCTTCTTCTAAGCTTCAATAGCTAAGGAGGCTAGACGACGAGTCTCATCCAGCCGTTCTAAGTAAAGAAGACGCTCTTCTACTGGAGTAGTATCGGGGAGCAACTCGACGACTATCCTTAATGAAGGAATCTCGCAGTCAATAGGAAGGGTCACCTCGAGTCCGTAAACTAACTAAAAAGGAGTGAAACCGGTGGCGTCCTTCACGGAGGTACAGTAGGCCCATAAAGCAGAGAACAACATCAGATGCCAACTGGACTTATGCATGCCAATAGTTCTTTGAAGCATCGTGACCAAAACCTTGTTCACGGCTTCCACTTGACCGTTTGCCTGAGGATAGTACGGGGTCGAACTATCATGCCTAAGGCCCAACTAGGTGGTTAACTCGGTCATCATGTGATTACGAAAATGCTTTCCGTGATCAGTGACGATGGCCTGGGGTGCTCTGAACCGCGAAATAACATGGTTGAACAAAAACTGCGCCACGGTGTGACCGTCTTCTGACAATGTAGGCATTGCCTCGGCTCATTTTGTGAAATAATCAAGAGCAACGATGATGTACCCATGCCCCCCAGTCGAGCGAGGGTTATAGGTGACATAATCGATGCCCCATTTGGCAAAAGGGCCAACGGTTACAACGGGGTGCAGTGGAGCAGGGGGTCCACGCATCTTCCGTTGGTAAATCTGGCACTCATGACACGAACGGACAACAAGAATGCAATCCTTGAAAATGGAGGGCCAGAAATAGCCAGCACGGAGGATTTTCTGTGCGGTGGCATATCCAGACATGTGACTGCCACAGGCACCAGAGTGGCAGTCATTCAGAACTCTCTCGGCTTCTTCGAAAGTCAAACACCGGCGAAGAACAGAATCAACACCGAGACGGTACAGGGTGTCCCCAATGATGCGATATGGTTGGGGTTGATGTCAGATCCGTCGGCGAGCATCCTTGGAGGTATCGAGACGGAAAGAGGACGTCTGCAAGTAGACAATAATATCCCCGTACCAGGGATCGAGGGTGCTAATGAGGAAGAGAGTTTCGTCTGGAATGGAATCCTCTAACTGAGAGGAGGCAGCAATGGATGGAAAAGAACACAATAGCTCAGGGAAGACGAGTGATTTCTTAGACTTGGCAGCAGTAAATTCCAAGTCAAACTCTTGGAGGATGACTATCCACTTCGAGTATTTGCCCCCCAGTAACTAGCGTGACAAAATGTAGGTCATAGGGTTGCAATCGGAGATCACCGTCGTTGTACGCAACAAGATGTAATGACGGAAGCGTTGAACCGCGCATACAGCAGCGAGGGCCAACTTCTCGACATAAGCATATCGAGATTCCATGTCTAACAAATTGCGGTTAAGGTAATAGATAACGTGTTCAGTGCCATCATCGTCATCTTGAACCAGAACCATACCGATGGTGGTGTCAGCAGTGGCCAAATACAATGTGTAATCGCGATGATAATTCAAAGGCCGCAACAAAGGGGTGGAAACCAAGAGATTTTTAAGATGTGCAAAAGACTCCTCAGCTATGGCATCCCATCGAAACGGGGTGTCACGCTTGAGTAACCGCGTGAAACCTTTTGCCACTTCAGCATAATTTGGGATAAATCGTCGTAAGAAATTTTCTTTACCCTGCAAACTCTGTAGTTGCCGCAAAGAAGCAGGGGGAGGAAGATTCAAAATGGCTTCAACTTTAAGGGGATCCAAGTGGATTCCCTCTCGGGAGACGATAAACCCGAGAGGTCGACCAGATTCTACGCAGAAGACACATTTATGCGGATTAAGTCGGATATTGTAGTGTCGACAGCGGAGAAAAATCTCGTGGATATGTGACGGATGGTCTTGGTGCTTAGCCGAATGAGCAGGAAGGTCATCCAGATAAGGCTGTACGATGTGCCGGATATCATGAAAGGCGTAAGACATCGCACGTTGAAAAGTGGCACCGGCATTCTTGAGACCGAAAGGGAGCTTTTTATAAGCGAAAGTACCCCACGGACAGATAAAGGTCATCTTGTGTTGATCAGCGGGCGTGATATTAATCTAGTTGTAGCCAGAAAAGCCATCCATGAACGAATATATCTCACTCCCAGCACACTCATCAATGAGCTGATCAATGAAAGGTGTGGGGTAGTTATCTTTCGGGCAGGCTCGGTTAATATCGCGATAATCGACACAGACGCGAATAGTACCCTGTTTTTTATCCACAGGGACAATGTTAGAGACCCAATCTGTGAGTGGTATAGGGTAAATGAAACCAGCTTTAAGAAGTTTTTCAACTTCTGCTTTGATAGCTGCAGCCTTGCGGGGGTGCACAGGGCGTAAACGCTGACGGACAGGTTTAGCTCCTGGATGCGTAGGTATCTCATGCACTACGATGTTTGGATCAATGCCGGGCATCTCTTCATAAGACCATGCAAAGACGTCACGAAACTCGCGAAAAAGAGCTATATAGATTTGAATTTCCTCAGGAGTGCAAGTGACTCCTATGTAAATGTTCTCGACAATCCCTGGTTTGACAGAGATGTCGATGGGTTGGGTCTGTGTAATGTTCCCCAAATTCCCTTCAGACGATACTTAATAGACCTGAATAGGCGTCTGAAGAGGTTGTGAAGGGAGACATGGAGCAAACCGCTCGAGACAAGCCAACATTTCCCGAAGGGTAGGGAGAAACGAGGAACGGTGATGAATATGGGACCACAGAGGTTCCTCAAGAGACATGGTCTCTATGATGGCTTCTTCGGAAGGAAAAATTTCCTTTAATGGATCCGAGGAGGCACATTCTCCAAGCCAAGGGGAATAGTCGTACGAGTCAAGAGCTCCGCTTAAAGAAGCGGGTTCAGTAGGAGGAGCCGATACAGTAGCGATTTCGATGTAGTTGAGCTCGGCAGGACTCAACGGCATCTCCTCACCCCACGATTCTATCTGGTCGATGGGGGGAAGGACCCAAGGATCAGAACGAACGAAAATCATACTGATGGAGGCAAGGTTTGGAGGTGGGAGTGAGAAAACACCCATGAGGGCAGGATCTTTGAAGAGCCCGGCTCCCACACTCTCGAAAGGGATGGAGGTATGCTCCACGAAGGGCACATTACCTTTAGAAGAAGAAGCGAAGAAGGAGAGCTGGTCTACCGTGACAATTTTCCCCTGGTGAGGGAAACGTATGACACGGAAGAGGGATGAAGCCACGACACGCATGCCATACGTCCAACTCCGGCCCAGAAGGAGGTTGTAAGTAAGATTTGCGTCAACGACCTCAACTTCCACTTCAATGGTTTTCCCTTCTAAAGTAATCGACAAGCGTTGAAGAATACCATAGGGACGAGATTCTCTCCCATCGAAGGCTTCCAACGTCGTGGGAGACTGGCTCAAGGTCAGAGACCCGATCGCTTTCCAACAAGCAATAGACATGATGCAAGTTGACGCGCCTTCATCAATAACTGTACGATGGATCATTTTCGAATTGATGATGACTTGTATGGGAAAGGCAATCTGATGAGGCAGCCTTGGGACATGGCTCTCGAGATCAAAGGTGATTAAATCCGAATCTGTTGGGTCGATGCCACCGATGGCCGATAGCAGGGACTTCCTCTGAGGGGGGAAGCTCTGGAGAACCTCTAAGGCGGACATAGCCGACGAAGCCTGCGCTAAGTCCTCAACTATGCTATAGTGCTAGGCAGCATGAGCATTTGGGTTGTAAGATGATCTCCTGAGTACTCCTTTGGGAGGGGGTCAAATGGTTGTCTCAGTACTTGGTCTCTCGATATGGAGTGGACCAGAGCTGGAAGAAGGAGCGCTTGAGGGGACCTCAGGCTCCTTCCCGGCAAACAACAAATACTCCTTTGTTCGAGTCGTTACATGAACGGGAATGGATCTAGCCATGAAGACTTGGGAACCAAAGGGAGAAGAAGACGAAGATGGATCAGCCACCATTTGAGTATGTTGAGAGGGGAAAAGTTATTTAAGAACCGCAGGAATCCCAGGAGCGCCTTTCAGCAAACGACTAACCTCGGACCGCCTTGGGCAGTCTTTGGTATAGTGATCCTCATCGCAGATGAGACAAGGATACTTGGGTTTACGCTTAGCCCCTTCCTCGGATGGAGGTTTGGAGGAATCCTGTTTAGGTTGCTCAGACTTATTCTTTGCTTTCCCCTTTTTCTTTCCTTTCGAGGCCTTATTCGCCGTGGTGGACTGGATGGCGTTAACCTCGGAAGTACTTCCAGAATTTGAACCACCCTGAGAAGTGTTTTCACTAGAAGCATTTGGTTTTGGCTTCCCAGGGTTTAAGGATGATTTTTTCGACGACGGATTCACAAAGCAAATACCTCCATCAACAGATGGTTTTGGTGGAGCCTTGGATGTACTGTGTCTCGAGGCATCAGGCAAATACTCATACAAAGTACCTGACTGAGAATAAACTAATTCAAGGTACTGGGCACACGCGATAACTTGTTCTTTAGTCACACAAGCTCCCATAGCAATGTCCCGTGCGATCTTAGGGACAAAGGAAGTTGTGAACCAATCGGTTAGGAGTTGATCAGGAATCCAAAACTTGATCAACCGACGAAGCCTTCTCCATTCATGTATATGATCAGATATGTGCGTAGCTGTGTCTTGATTTAGAGACGTAAGGAGATGAGTTCCCGTCTCGTACCGAATGGGTAACTGAAAATGAGTAAGGAATGCCATTGCCAATGGATTAAAATCTTGAAAAGACGCATGGGTCAATTCAATATACCATTTAGCAGTGAAGCCGGTGAGAGTCCTTTGGAACAGGCGAAGCCGGACTGAATCGTCAAGCCACAAATTAGACGAACACCAAAGGTGATAAGTCATTACATGGGCTTGAGGGTCCTCTCCAGCTTTGCCGTCAAACTTGGGACAATCGCGAAGTATCTTAGTTGGAACTGGCAGCCATTGTGGATTATGCAAGATAGGATCATTGGTTAACTTCGACACATTGGGAAGTTCCAACGTCGCTAGAAATGATAGCTGCGGGTTGAAGGACATCTGCAGATATGAGGTCACGCCAGAGTTCCATCCAGTTGTCGGTTGCCCCCATTGACTTTGTCCGGATGGACCAGGTCCGAAAGGACCTTGTCCATAGGAACCCTGTCCATAAAGGTTATATCCATAACTGGATGGTTGATTCTGGTTCTGCACTCTAGCACCCCATTGGTTACCATACTGGCCGGCAGGAGCAACGTTGGGTTGCTGATAATTTTGATAAGGGGTGGCCTGTGGCTGTTGATAATTTTGATACGGGGAAAATTGATTTTGCCCCTGGGGTTAGTGGTATCTGTATGGTTGTTGGGCTCCATATTGAGCCTAAGAAGTAGGATGCATTTGATAAGAAGGTTGGGATTGATACCCACCTTGCGGCTGGAGACCAGCTTGATTCTGGGGCTGATAATCGGGTTGAGCTTGAGAAGCAGGAACCATCTGCATGCTCGGTTGAGCAAGCCCAGAAAGATATCCTTGCGAAGACTGAGGTTGGGCCATCTGGCCAGAAGGTTGTCCTGGTTGGATCTGAGACGAACTTACTTGCCCATAAGGTTGAGCTTGTTGGGCGTTTGGTTGTCCTTGCGCAACCGAAGGTTGTCCTTGCGGACCAGATGGCTGACTAGGCTGAGCAGTGGGTTGGCCTTGCTGCATGTAAGGTTGGCTCCCTTGCCTAGAGGGGTACCCTTGTTGAGTTCTAGGTTGTCCTTGTTGCGCGTAAGGTTGTCCCGGATTCCCGTAGGGTTGACCCGAAGGGTACCCTTGCTGGGGTCCAAGTTGTCCAAGATAGGTAAAAGACGGACCACCAGAGGCCGAAGGTTGTCCCTGAGAGGGTTGTCCTTGCGAGCCTCCAGGTTGCCCTGGATAGGTTTGGCCATAATACTGCTGCCCATGATTAGGCTGCGTGTAGGATGGCTAACCTTGGTATGATGGTCCTTGATATGGCTGCCTTTGATCCAGATGGAACTAGCCACCACCATAACTGGTGGTACCCCAAGCGACATTCAACGGAACTGTACCCTTAACAGCGGGTTCAGCTGGCAAGGAGGTATACAAATAATGATTGACAGGGTCATAATAAGGGCCATGTCCGCCTGGATTTTGGACAGCATGCAAGTACTGAGAATATGCCCCCCTGCTGAAATGGCATCAGAAGAAGGCGGGGCACCGCTTGCAGGGTGAACAACTCTGGCAACATGCGCCGATTGACCGCTATGTACCGGACCACGGGATGGGCCGGCAACAGTAGTTACGACGGAAGATGCCGTAACGGCACTAGCAACCGGAGTTGACGATGCGACACAAACGGTCGGATTGGTCAGAACTGACGTGACAGCGGTATGGTGAACTTGGGAAACAAAAGGTCCCGTAGTGGGAACAGTGTTATTATCCCACATAGAAGAGGAACTCCCAGAGCCCATGGCATCCCTCAGAGATCTATAGCGCGCAGGCACTGTAATACCGAGAGGTGTAACAGTGTAGGGCGTAGATATGACCGGGGATGTGGCCGGGATGGGAGTCTCGATACTCGACATAACAGGTGTTCCACTCGATACAGGGGATGTGTCTTCCATATCAGAAGAAGCCATCGGGGTCGAAACACCAGTAGGAGTAGAGGGAAAATCCTCTTCAGAAGGCTCCCAAACAGGGTTCCAAAACAAATCGTAAAGCCCGTCCTCTGGAGCACGAGAGTTCAACAGTTGGACACTTGGAATAATAGGGAAAGTGTCACCACAAACCAGTGTCTCAGGAGCAATAGAAGAAGGAGACCCTTGGTCACCCGGGACGGGAGACAGGATCGATGGATCCGCCAGGATGATCGAATCAAACGAAAATCCTAGACAAGCTAACGATAAAAGACCCTACTCAAAACTAACGCAAACAAGATCTAACAAGGTAAATGTAACCGTGGTCGAATAAATTTTTAAGACATTAGGACACAACTTGACCTTTTCATGTTTTAAGAGCCGAGAAAAGGAAAAAAGATGACTCTAGTCACCTTCGAATATTTAGTGAGCCCAAAGTGACAAATGCTCGAGTGAGCCTTTTCTTTTAAGGAGTCTGAAAAGGATCAAAAAGTGACTACTCTGGAGAAACTAGGCAAGGGGTTTACCAGAAAATCCGTAAAACTGCATATACACCTTAGCAATCATATGAAAACCAAGGACTTTCCGTACGGCAGTCAATCTTCCCGAATGCTGTGTTCGGTGCGTTACAGGCTGTAAGGCAGTAGACATGGCTTCCTGTGGATCAAGGATGATAACCTAGTGGAGTCTCCCCATATATACTCGACGATACATGGGAGCACAAGTCCGTACTAGACCACAGTTGAGTCACAAAAGGACGAATCACCCAACCTTAAGTGAAAACAAAAGTGAGTAGGTTTAATGACGTCGGAGCACGTCTCTAGCCTAGACCTCTAGAATGTGAGTGTTATGTTCCAATGCATTTTTAGATTCATTCAATTTATTTTAAAGTTGATCTTGAGTTAAGTTTAGATTTTCAGGTCCTACCGTATGTAATCTCTCAAAATTCCCTAAAGGAAATCCATATGCCAAAACATGTCATTCCATTCGATGAATGCTAATTACGAGAGAGTTGAAGAGCTTTCATGCAAACGAAATGATCACAAACAACAAAAGAGTTTCCCTAATGCAGCTAATGCAAGTCAATAAACTTTTCTTTAAGATCACTAAATCACTAATCGAAATGAAAAGTTCTAATTTTCATTAACCAATTCAAAGCGAAAGAGATTTTTCTTTTTGATAATGGGAAAATGCACTAAAGAACTTTTGAGAAACAACACAAACAAATTCTATCCAATACAAACATGTTCAGTTCCTCAAATCATAAATCAAACATCCAAAGAACCAAAAAGATCCCAAAGACAACAATGAGCCGTGTGATCTGGGCTCAAAGTGAGACGAAGCGGAATTCAAGTGAAGACGAAGCAAATCACCCAAATAACACAACAAAGTGATTCACAACTACCAAACAAGTGTAAGGGAGCAAACAAAAGAGTCGACTAGACCACAAAAAGATCAAAACACCTTAGGAAGGCTCGATTCACAAGGCCACTAGATGCCCTAGGGCTAGAAATGTGAAATAAGTAGAAAAAAAGCAAACACCCAAAGGGTAGCGATCAAAGCTAGTCAAATCACACTCCAACACACTCAAGTAGTCTGATAAAGGTACTTAGGACAAAAACCAAAGCTCAAAAAGTTTAGAACCAAGCAAAATTCAAAAGTTTATAGGCCTGGCGCGACTGTCAGGCTGCAACAAGCGCCTTTCAAGAATTGGCACGGGTTGTAAATGTGCAACTTGCACCAACTGGCGCAACTGTCACGCTATAAACTAGCACCAGCCGAGTTTTCTATGGAAAAATAAAAATAAAAGAGCCAAGGCCAAACCAGCAATACCTAAGTACACCAAGAGGCAAAAAACAACACAGGCATCCAACCCAGAAAGCTAAACAAGCGAGAGAAACCAAGGAAATAACCAAGAAAGAAGGCAAGTTCTAAGCCGTTCAGTTTGTAAACCAAACCGGAGATGGACTGAAGTAGCATTGATCTACTTCGCTAATGCAAATCAATAGCGTTTTGAAGGCTATCTGGCCAAACTTCAGGCTTTGTCTAAAGTTTACAAATCAAACAACAAGACAAGATAAACAAACAAGGCAAAGCCAACTCCCCAGCGGAGTCGCCAAATTGTTGTACAGGTAAATCCCCTCTGCGGACAGAGGCGATCCCACTAGCCTAAATGGGGTCTAGCAACAATCAAACAACGCTAACACACATGTTCCTAATTGCAAAGTAAACCAATGATGAGGGCCTACCTCGAATCCAACACTAGTATTCGTAGAAGAGTCATCGCTTCCGTTCTTTCGCTTCAGCTAGTCACAATCCTCACGATCCTCGTGAATAGACACCTACACATGCAAATAACAAGACAAATACAAGCATAAAATCCAAGAAATGCAACTATGTATCAGTCAGAAAGGATACAACTCAAACATCATTATAAAGACACATGAGTGGAACCATAATGATAGTCGTCTATTA
>APFE031463959.1:6371-22942 GCA_000404065.3 Pinus taeda
TAAACTAATACAATTAAAATAAAATATACCTATTTAATTTTTTTGGTAAACTTAGGCATTCCTCCTTCTATATTATGAAAACAAAATTATAGCAGACTATAGTTCAGGTGGCTAGTCTGCCCGCAAGAAACCAGACTGCCACCTATCGACCTTGTAACCAGACCAAAATTTAAAAATGTTTTTCTCTTTCATCCTGGCATAACCATGCTTTTGACTACTTCTAACTAATCTAGCTACAGGCACATAACTTAACAACCAGGCGTGGATCTGATTTAATAGCATATTTAGAACAAAATTTAAAGACACAGCTATGTTAATCCTCGTCTGACGAGTTGAATGGGGTGGGCATAGAGGCATTGATCCCAGGTTTCTCCTTCCTCTGCTCCATGACCCATTTTAGTTCCTGCAACATTTGTTCCATGTTCTTCAGCAACATGTGGTTTCTTGCTGCCTGGACTTGAACGGTTGCGATCTCTTTCAGGAGGATTGCTTTAGGTTTTCCATTTCCTCTGTTATCTGGCTTTTAACCTATTCCTCTGCTTGCTTGCGTTCCTCCTCCTCTTCTTCACAGACAGCTTGATTCATCTCCATAGCCCGAGCAACCACATGTTTCATGATCCAGTGTTGCTGAAGTGTTTTATTGAACAAAGAGTTTTTGCTTCTGGTGGTTCCTGGGTCCGGGATCAGATCTTCCCATTCTCCACGAGGGATTTCCTTGTTCTCACTAATGGCCCTTAGCTCCCGCTCCCATCCATGGATTTGAGTGCGGATCTTTGGGGAATTTCCAGCCATGTATGCGTTTATCATGAACATGTTCTTTTTCTGAGTCCAACTTCCTTCCCCTTTTCCTCGGGTTGCGGCTGGTGCCAACTTCCCGAGTCTTAGCTGGATTTGTCCTCTTCGGTGCCATCTTGCTGCAGTCCTGAGATCTTGAGGTTATGGGGACTTTCTCACCTATCACAACAACAAACCACAAGTCAGTGCCTTTGAATTGTAAATCTGCTAAAATTCACTCTCTTACCATCCTAGCTTTAGCATGGTGGTTCCGAGGGTGGTTTTGGCTTGCAGTCTGGGGCCATATCTCGACTTTTCCTGCTAAGCGACTCATATCCCTCCACCCTCACTCTACTGCCCTTGAAAACCCACGCTGGCTAGCTTAGCTAAACATAGCAGACCTAGCCTTCTGATGGGGAGAGCTTCCGGGCTTGGTCCCACGGGAGATATCCAGAGGACAGACATGGGTAAGGCTCCAGTGCCCATCGTTGAGAGCAATGAGACCGGACAAAACTGCACTCCCCTTCCACTTCTCTGGTCTGGGCATAGTTTGAGCCTCCCGACGGGAGCCAAAATTTTCCCCACCCAAAACCTCCCCTGCTCTGAAGGGGGAGAGGTGAATTCAATTTTTGTTGGGGTGGCCTCTGCCTATCCTAGTACTGATATGCTACTTACTGAGGCGGGATAGCTCCAGACAAGCGCAGACAATTCGATTGCTAGCTAACATAAGGCTAGAAAGACCGGAGCATGAGATAACATACCAGCTTTCCTTGCCAGAGCTGAGTCGTTTAGTCGCGTTTCCGCTTTTCCTCTTTCTTTCATGTTTTTTTCCAAACTTCATGAGCATTCCATCTGCCACCCTGGGTTGATGTTTATTATCTTTCTATTGTCCTCTCCACCAGACCTCCACTTGGCCATTTAATTCGCTGGTTATCGTCCCCGCGTCCCTTCCTCGGGATGTGGCAAAACTTGTCGGTCCTTCTTTATACTTCATAACTCCAATATTCTCCCGGCTACTCCTGCCGTTTCCTTTCTGTACCTCTTATGCCACCTCTCGTCCTTCCTCTGTCATTTATCTCGACTTCCCATACAAGCGCCAGATCTTCCCTTGATGATGTCTCGATTCTCGCTTCTTCCCCGTCACCTTGGCCTGTCCTGCCGTGCCCCATCATCTTTCCAGCTCTTTCATTCGTATTACTCCTGTCCTTTCCCACGAATGTGCTGTCCATCGCCACCCACTGTAATCTTTCCTCGCTACTGCTGCATGCCACCTGATCCTGGCCGTTCACCTCGAACGTGCCATTACCACCCTTGTCGACGTCAAGAAGTTGTTGAAGTCGATCACGCTCCTCCGGGAGCCACTGAGCCAGGCCTTCACTATCTTTCTTCTTACCTCGATTCTGATTGCCCCAGTTTGCCAACCAGTCAACTGGTTTGTTTCCCGATCACCTAACGTGAGACGGAATTAGATAGTCAATTTTGGTCAGGAGTTTCCCTATTTCTCCTATGAGGCACGTCGTTCTCCATCTCTTGCTGATTTTCTCCACTGTTTTTGCTGTTGTAATTTCCTTACCATGTCTCCCACCAGCTACGAGTCGCCCTCGATTTGGAGGCGCTTGAATTTTACCTGTATCTTGATTTCCAGGCCTTATTTCAGAGCATGCAGTTCCACTTCATTGTTAGTGGCCTCCCCATAGTCCATCATAAAGGTTCTCAGGGTATTACCCTCGTCATCCTTGAAGATTCCCCCAATACCTGCCTCGCCCGGGTTATGTTTTGCGGCTCCATAAAAATTAAGTTTTATGAACCCCTGCGAGGGATGGAAATACCTGTTACTTTCAACCACCTCTCTTGTGTGGGCTGCTCTTTTGACACCCCCACTTACCACACTCTGGTTAACCTCCAGTCTTTTCAGGATTTCCTCCTCCGTTTGCGACGCCTGCCAGTCTTCGTCCCTCCAACTTTCTATTAAGATTGTTTCTCTTATGTTCCTGGTGGTTTGCTCCCATATGTCTGCTTGAGTTTGGTGTTCAGCCTTGAAGATTACTCCATTCCGCACCTTCCAGATGTTCCAGAGCATGAAGCCAGCAGAAAGTAGCCATGCACGATTGACCACCAGATTTTGGTAAGGTTTCCTCGGTCAGTTCTCTATGGTGTTTACAATGTTCTGATAATTTCGGTGGCGACGCTCAAACATTTTGAAATGGCTTTCCCACAGGGTATTACTGACTATGCAATGGTTCAACAAATGTTCCATAGTCTCCGCTTGTGAATTGCAGAACGCACAACAGGATGGACCTTGGCGCCCCTTTCTCTGCATCTGGTCCTAGGTAAGCGCTCTGCCATGTAGCATAGTCCAAACAAAGAAGGACACTTTTGGCCAGTGTTTAATTTTCCATAGATTTTTCCATTTTTTTGTCTCTGCCTGTTGGTTCTGTTTAGCTTTTTGGTAGTAGGCTTCTGCTATTGAGAAATTGCCCTGAATTCGGTTGCCCCATCTTAGAATATCTGACCCTATTTTCCTCGCCACTTTGCAGGATGCCATCTCTTTGTAGAATTCATGCCAACTTTCTGTTTTGGGGGCCCTTTCCCAGTCTTCTTTCTGTTTCTAGCTGCGCCAATATCCTCCTTCACCTAGTTTCCAGAATTTGCCGACAGTTATTGCCTCAGCGTGGGACATGAAAGCGTGGATGGCTTGAAGGTTTTCCTTATGGATGAGCCTTTCACGTTGTTGCCATGATTCCTCCCTGAATCTAGCTTTATCTCCTGCTCTTATCTCCCAAAAATTATAGTCTCTTATTAGATCTTTATTGCTCTTCGCCAAGTTCTAGATTGCAGTACCTCTGACCTCCGTCTGGCTTCTTAGTCTTCCTTCGGGTTCCCCTGCCGCCTCATATTTCCTTTCCCAGATCACCTTCCACAAATCATGGCCGCCCTGAGTCCACCTCCACCAGAGTTTTGCTCCCATAACCTAGTTAAGGACAAAGGGGTCTCTTAACCCTAAACCTCCATCTTTGGAGAGCCTGCTTAGCCAATCCCAAGAAATTAAGGCCCACTTTCTGGTCTTACTGGTTCCCTGCCAAAGAATTTTCTTGAATAGGGTGACCAGCTTTTGGCTTGTAGACTTGGGGATAGCTTGGCACGAGATCTGGTAGATTTGTATAGCCTGCAGAACAACTTTCAAGAGAATTAGCCAGCTAGGGGCATTCAACGAGCAAAAGGTCCAGTTTTCTACCTTGTTCCTGATTTTTTAATTAAGGTTCCCAATTACATGCCCCGTATTGGTGCTCATGCAGCATAATACCCAAGTATTTTTATGGGAAGGAGCCAATTCTATAGCCCATAGTGCGCGCGAAGAATCTTTGGGCGGCCTGCGAGGTGTTAAAGAAAAACAATTCAGATTTATCCTTATTATTCTCCATCCCGGACACTTGGTTGAATTCAAATAAGGTTTTAACTACTCTTTGAGCTTCCTTCAGCATGGCTTGACCATATAGCATCACGTCGTCTATGAATTGCTGGTGCGTAGCCGGTAGATCATTCCCACAAATTCGTAGTCCCTTTAGCTGATCCCTAGAGACTTGGGCCTTAACCAACCTACCCAGACCTTCCGCGGGCAAGATAAAGAGGAATGGTGATAGGGGATCTCCTTGCCTTAGCCCTTGCGAGGGATTGAAGGCTTCAGTGGGGATTCCATTCAGCAGAACTGACATTACCGGGGTGCCAATCATAGATAAGATCCATTTCCCTGTGGTTCATCCGAGCTGCCATTCTTTGGGATCAGGGCCAAGAAACTGGCATTCAGTCCCTGGTGCATATGTTTTGAGCACCTCAATTCCTCCACTAATTCTAACAAGTCGTTTCCCATAAAACTCTAGGCAACCTAGTAAAACTCAATGGTAAAGCCATCGGAACCTGGGGCCTTGTTTTTTGGCATTTTGTTAACCACTTCCTCCAGTTCTTCCTTGGTAATTACCCTGAGCAGAGCCAAGTTTTGTTCTCTGGTAACTTTCTTAGGGATGTGTTGGCAAACCTTGTTTATTTCCTTGGTTTTGTTGGCATTTGGTTCTGTAAGGATGTCTTTGAAATGCTCCACCAAGAGTCGTTCCATTTCTTTCTGCCGCGTCACTCTGTTTCCCTGGCTGTCTTTCAAGGAGAAGATTTTGTTGTGATGTCGGTGGTTCAGCATTGCTTTATGGAAGAATTTGGAGTTCTTTTCTCCCTCTTTTAACCATTGGACACGAGATTTCTGTTTCCACAGAATTTCTTCCTGTTTTCACCTTTCCTCTAGTTGATTGATTATCATGCCTTCCTCCTCAGCCAGCTTCACATTTCGGCCATTCTTGATGATTTGTTGTTGTATTCCTTCCAATCTGGACTGTAGTTTCCCTTGCTCTTGATGTATATTGCCGAATTCTTCCCTATTCCATTTCTTGATTTTTCTCTTTATTTCTTTGAGTCTGAGCTGGAACAGTGCATTTTGCTGCAGCCCTCCATTCCCCTCTTGCTATCTTGCCACCAGCTCTTTACTTTGTCCAGAAAGTCTGGAGCTTTAAGCCAAAAGGATTCAAAACGGAAGGGTCTCTTTGTATTCAGATCATTCAGGGCTATTTCGAGCTTAATTGGCCAGTGATCGGATCCTATTGAGGGTAGGATAGAGGCTTCATAGAAGATATCCAACCTGATAATTTTCTCCGAGATTAGGAATCTATCCAATCTTGATGTAATTTGTTTTGCCCCTCCTCTCCTATTTTTCCAGGTGAATTTCCCATTTATAGTTGGGATATCAACCATCTTTAATTCTTCTTGGACATCTCTGAATCTTTCCATCTCTGGATCTTCTTTGCTTATGCCACCTTTTTTCTCTTCTCTAGAAGTTATCAAGTTGAAGTCCCCTGCCAGAATCCATCTCTTCTCCTGGCACATATTTCTACGCTTTGCCAAGTGGTTAAGGAACAAGCCTCTATCAGCATGGGTATGGGGTCTGTAGATAGCTGAGACCGCCACATATTCACTTTGTCCAATGAGTCTGAATCTTCCTATTAGTATTCTCGTCTATGGCTACTTGTTCATATCTTGGTTTTATTTTGTTGAGAATTTCCTCCATCCTCTGGCCTGATATTTTTATTTCTTGGATAAACATAATTTGTGGCTTGTCCTTCTTCAGTCTTGCTGCCAGATGTCTCTGTTTCCCTTTGCTGTTTAAGCCTCTAATATTCCAAGATGTCAAAATCATTGGTTAACTTGGGATAGGTTTTGGAACACCGCTGACAACGGAACCACTCTCCCTGTATTGACCAGCATTTCTCCCATGAGTTGGATGGAGTCTTTTAGGTTTTTCCTTCCTCTTTTCCCCCCCTTTCCTTGTCCTTGCTAGTCCGTTCTGATTTCCTTTTGGCTTTCTTGGGATTCTTCTGGTGTGGCTTTGCCTTTCTCTAGCTTAGCTTTATACTGCTGGAAGGTTTTTGCATACAACCTCTTTTGGTCTTCTAGGATAAACTTCTCGTCTAAGTTCCTCCATTCCTTCAATAGTTTTCTTAAGACTTCTTCCTCTTGACTTAGATCTTCCCTGTTTGTCTCCAGGTCTGTCTCCATCTGTTCAGCTTGTTCGTCCTGTTCCTTGCCTTTCTCCATGGGCTCACTCGGGGCTTTCCATTTTGAGTGGATTCTTTCACTGCTCTCGCTGTTGTCTGACCCCTTATCCTCTTGATTTTCCATGGTTTGGTCATCCTCTTCACCCTCTTCCTACAAAATTGCAAAGCTGTTTGGTTTCTCTTGGGTTGATTGTTTTTCCTTCCTATCTTCTTAGGGGGTTTCCTTATTTATTTTCCTTTTGCTTTTCACCTCCTGGTATCCTTCCTAGTCTATTGGCCCTTTCTTTTGCAGGGGGGGCCTCCTTTCTTCTTCTTCCTTTGTAATCGGGCATTCCTTAGCCAGATAGCCATGGACATGGCACCTACGGCATCTAAACAGAATGTGCTCGTAATCTAAGCTTTGCTGCGAAACTTCTTCATGATATTCAAGTTCCACAAAGTCTGGGATGGGGCTTGCTAGGTTCATGTAGACACATATCCTAGTGTACGAGGTATACCTTCCTTCCTTCGTGATTTTAGCTATTTTCACGAAACTTCCTATGGAGTTTCCTATCCCTTCCAAAATTTCCGGGTCCCTGAAGTCGGTAGATAGCCCAAATAAACGAACCCAGATAGGCACTGCTAGGAATGTTTCTTTATCAGGGTTGTAGCATTCCTCCCAGAAACGCATAAACAGACCAGCATTATAATAGAAATAAGGACCATTTTCAAATACCTTTTCCTTGTCTTGAAGGTTTAAGAAAATTACCGTGAAGAAACCTTTCGTTCCCAGCTTGAGATCAATGTGGCCTTGGGGTTGCCATTTTTGCTGAATCCACTTGGTAAGATCCCTTTCCGATAGCCAGACTCCTACGAACTTGTAGATAAGGGCATGATCCCTCATGTAACTTTTGTACCTTTCCAGTTTATTCGCTGGGATCACGAACCTGGGTCTCTTCTCTACACATGGCAAGCATCTTCCCCTGCGGCTTGCTTGCTAGGTTGCTCCCATCACTGGTCATGCACTCTGATTCTCTTTTGTCTCCTCACTGTTTTGGCCATCTCCTGTCACCGTGTCCCGATAGGAGGGGATCTCTCCCCTCCTGACGTCTTCTGTCATGCCTTTTGTCTCTTAGCTCTTTGCTGGGTTTTGCTGGTCCATTCTGATATCTGCCACTTGGCCCTTCCTTCTCTCCTCTTCGAGGGTTTTACTACCTTTCCGCCATTAGGTTTTTTGTTGCAGAGTTCTCCCACAGTCCTACATGCTGGTTAACTACCTATTTAAAACTTTAGAATAAAGTATACCTATTAAAAAAAATTAATAAAAAACAAAATGAAGTATTAATAACTTAAAACACGGAAAACTAAGGGTCAAATTTTAATGATTGAAAATGTTTAAGTCTGTATTTGACTTTCCAAACATGTTTAATTTAACACACGAGCAATGTATGGGTTTTTAACCAGGAAAATATTGACTTAATGCTAAATTAGTATTGTTTTTTAATAAATAAGTCGTCACACTTTTGAAGTTTTCTTTCCAAGTCTGTCGTAAATATTAATAAATGGTTCGTTACCATTTTTAAAGTTTTATTTTAAAATTTGTTTCTTAGAAAAAAATAAATTGCTTGTCACACGTTTTGAAGTTTTATTTTGAAATTTGTGTTTTTGGAGTTTTAATATAAAATTTATTTTTTCAAAAAAAATTGTACATGGTTTATCATACTTTTTGGAGATTTGTTTTAATGATGATAGAAATATAATACATGGTTTATCATATTTTTTTAGATTTTTTTTAATGAAGATATTTCAAGTTAAATATGGCAAAATTTTCTCCTCTGTGATTTTTTAGTTTTTTTACGGAAAATATTTTTCTTAATGTAATATAGATCATAGAAGTCTGAATTCAGAAATTGGCAAAATTTTCTCTTATGTGATTTCTATCGAAAAAACCCTTCTTAATGTAATATGGATCACAAAAAACATGAATTCAGAAATTAAATATAGTATTAAAAATATAATAAATTTTAAAATCATTATATATACATAAATGTTGTAGCTTGGTTATGGGTTATAAAGTGAAAATTGCATACAAATGTCCTAAATCAAAAAATTGTAATACCTCCCTTTAGGGGAAGCAGGGAACAAATACAATAGTGGCTGATGGAAATAAAACAGCACAGTCTACTAACTATGAGAAACTGGCGCGCCCACCCCCGCGCCCCCCCGAACAAACACAAAAATGAGAAGCAAATGACAACACCCTAAACAAAGAACCAAATAGGGTGAGAAGGTACCCGAATAGAGGAGGCTCCTATGGTGCTCCCATGGACTTAAAACAAAA
Organism: Pinus taeda; assembly: GCA_000404065.3. Classification (NCBI taxonomy): domain Eukaryota; kingdom Viridiplantae; phylum Streptophyta; class Pinopsida; order Pinales; family Pinaceae; genus Pinus; species Pinus taeda. The sequence goes on from APFE031463959.1 coordinate 15,060, forward strand.
ATATATTATTTTCAAATTAATTAATAATTATCCCATTTTCAAACTATTTAATAAGTTTTATAATTTCTTTTACGATATGATGGTTCAAATTATTTTCATGCGAGTTGTCTTTAAGTGTGATTTTTTGAAAAGTTTTCTGGTTTATTTTCCAATCTAATTTAAGTAGAATCCCATAGGGATTCTCTGAAATCACTGGTTTGATGGGTGAACTTTGCACAATCAAAGTGCCCTAAGAGTTTTTCAAGGTGTTGAATCCATATATACAATGAAAAAACCAGTGTAAATAACACAAATCAAGATTTCACCACAAATTTTTCCACTTAGAATCCACCAAAAAGTCGCACTTAAAAAAAACTCCATTTCCATATCCATAGCGTATGCTTGTCGGAAGCATTGTAGTCATTGAAGTTAATTTTGAATATTTAGGATGGAATTAAAAATAAAATTCAATTACACTTATATTAATTTATTTTTATTTTAGTGAAAGTAATGATATGGAAGTGATATTTTTGGGTTGAAAGTACTTTATAATTTAGTATGGGGGAGATGTTGTAATATCTACATAAATTAAAAAAAAATGACGTCCTTCAAACAAAAATAACTTAAAAAAAATATATATAATAAAAATAATAAATTAATTTAATTCAATGTATTAAATTGTACATTAAATATAATAATGATAAGTAATATTCATAACAGTAATATTTCAGAACATACAATCAATAACCACATAAGAACTTAATAAATTTAATTAATCAACATATAATTTTTACAAGTTGTGTTTAGTACAACTTTTTGGAGGCTTTCGCGGTGGGTTTTTTCTAGTCTAATTTCTCTAAAATCCAGTAGAGATTTATTGAAATCATAAGTTTGATGGGTAGCCCTACACAATGGAAGTGCCCTAGGGTTTTTTTAGGGTGCTAAATCCATATATACTGTAAAAAAACGAGTTTGAATAGCACAAATCAATATTTCATTGAATCCATATATACTATAAAAAAATGAGTTTAAATAACACAAATCAAGATTTCACCTCAAAATTTTCTGCCAGATTCCAGCACCACAAAGTCCAAAAATCACACTAAAGGCAACTCCTAATTCTTATATTCTTATATTAGAAATATGAATCTCTCTCTCTCTCTCTCTCTCTCTCTCTCTCTCTCTACACACACACACACAATCATAATATCTCATAACTTTATATTTAAGTTTAATTAATAAGCATGTAAAAACTTAATATTTACCATATTTTTTTTAACTCTATATCTATTTATCTTCTTATATATAGTTAATATTATGCATATCACATTAAAAACTTAAAGTAAAAAACTTATAAAACATGTTAAAGAAAAATGTCAAATCCATATATTTGTAACTATATGTATGGGTGATAGGAGTGGGATGGGTATTATATAACTTCGAAGAATAAATGGTTTATAGCTTTGCTTGGGGTCTAGGAATAACAACAAACAACCAAGCTAAATTTTTGGCACTTTGGAAAGGGTCTAACATTGCCATAAGTAAAGGGATAAAGAAAATATCAAGCTAAACTTTTGGCACTTTGGCAAGGGTCTAACATTGCCATAAGTAAAGGGATAAAGACAATATCAGTGTTGGGAAACTCTATAGTCATTATTAGTCAAATTTCCAATACGATACCATGTAGCAACTCTAGTCTCTCCCTAATTGTCCACATTATTTCTCTCCAATGATCAAAATCTGAAGAAATTCCCTCCAACACATTGTTAGAATCTTAAATGATGAGGTGAACAAGCTTGCTAAGCTAAGCTCTTAGCTTGAGCAAGAAATTATTGAATTCGAGGATGGAGTAAGGGCTATGGCTCCAATCCTATGATCATAAAATGGATTTAATCCAAAATCCTGGATGGTCGCTTCAAATGAACCTCATGGTAATAAGAACAAAGGAGATAAATGAAGCGAACTAGGTGGAATTCCACTTCCCTGGTATCGTATTCTCAAAAGGCCTTATGTGTGGTTGGATTAAGCTCTCCACGTTACATGCCTCGCACAAAGGAGATAACAACTAGTACAAATGGCTAGGAGGAAGGTTGTGTCTTAATGAGGATTTGAATCTTCTCCTTATGTTAATGATCCATCTAAATTCCTTGGAAGCTATGTATATTAATGCTCTGGAGCAATCCCTCTGCATGGAAATATTCTCTATGGCATGGGAGGATGATTAGAGATTTCGTTTAAGGTTAGAATTAATGTCTTTCCTCGAGGTCTGCCATTGACAAATAGAACAAGCAATGTTAAATAGGCAGTTTATCTCCTTCTTTCCCTCTACATTTAGTTTTCTTGCCCAATAATTGGTTAGTGACTATGGCTAACTTGGAGAGATAGGATCTAGAAGGGGAATTGGCCCATTGGAAGAAGTAGGTGGAGAGGTTGTTCAAAATTATGATGGGCACGTATGAACTTACTGTCAAGAGGTTAGAGTTTGTGGAGCAGGAATGGGAGGAGAGGTTCAAGCTCATGGACCATAAATTTGAATGGTTACAAGAACGAGTTGAAAGAAAGTTCATCAATATGGAGGAAGAGATAATTCTATTAAAGACTCAATCATGTGAAGTTGCTAGGAACGTTGAGGATGAAGACTTGCAGGGCTTCTCCAATTCGGTAATGGAACCAGAGAAGGCTAGCGATGATGGAGCATCGCATGGTGAAGGTTAGTCTCATGAAACAGAGGTAGTAGCGGGGAACAATATTGAAGTTTTCCCTTCTTGGGCACCTTAGTTAATATGATATATGTATTATAACTTTGAACTTTTGATGGGTCAATTTTGTGAAGCCTGTGGGAGGTTTCAGTGCAAAAGTGTAGTACAAAAAGTTCATAGAGGCAAGGAATTTTTGTTGTGGTTTTATTGGAATGTTGAAGCAACAGAAGTAACTGAGGCATGTAAATGGTTATGGCCATGAAAACCAACCTTTATAATATAAACATAGTTATTCTGTTTAAAAAAAAGTTATATGTATTATTAAGGTTTTAATAAAATTAAAAGTAAGAATATTTCTATATATAAAGATGTAAAATTATACAAATATAAATTTAATATTAACTTCATATCTACCAAGCATCAAGAGTAATCAAGTCTCTTGAGGTGTAAATGTTTCCTTTAGATTTTCACTAGAAAAAGGTTCACATCTTCATAATACTATGCATATTACATTAAAAAAATTATAAAAAACATGTTAAAGAAAAATTCCAAATCCATATATTTGTAACTATATATATTATTAGGGTTTGAATAAAATTAAAAGTAAGAATATTTCTATATATAAATATGTGAATTCATATAAATATAAATAATATTAACTCTAGATTTTCCAAGCACAAAAAATAATCAAATCTCTTTAGTTGCAAACTTTTCGTTAAGTTTTGTACTAGAAAATGGGTTTACATTTTTAGAGATTTGATTCCTCTTGGTGCTTTAAAGATATGGAGTTAAGATAGAAATATGTTGAATGTTAATACAATGACTAACTAATTATGGTGTGAATATGATTGTTATTTATATCACCTTTTTATCTGTACAAAATACAAATAAAATATCTCAGTGATATTACTAAATGATGCCCCTCAGACATGCAAAATAATGCTCACACTCCATTCACTTTTGTTCTTTCCTCATGTTATTATCAATAGTAGTGGATAGACTACCACCTAGAATTGGCCTCAAAGAAGTAAGTAAAAGAAGTAAGATTCTAAAGAAACTCCCTTTGAAATAAGGTCCCTATATCCTCATCCAGATAGCTATTTTCTTCATTTTTATGGTAAACAAAGGAACAAAGTGATCAACCAATGAATTATTTATGCCACCAAATAGTAAATAATTTAATTAATAAGTTCCATTAACTATATACTTTAAATGCCCCTTGATGGGGGTGCATCCTGATAGAAGACGGTGGATGGAAGCTTGTGCCCTCCACCTTGTAAATTCAAGGAGAGTAAATGTGGGGGTGGTATGGTCACCCCCTCGCATGCATAAGCATGTGGTACTTAATCGCCTTGAATGATATGTATTGTGGTAGATAGACAATAATCAAGGTTCGAGTGAGGAGGTTTGAGAATTTAGAGAGGCAGGGGTTTGTTTCCTTTCCTAGACATATTTCAGGATAACAGCCTGCAGAAGAGTTGATGACATGGTCTTTGATTTTGTTGGGAGTAGAAGCTTGGATGATAATCTCAGCGAGAGGTGTTGAATACACCATATTATGGGTTTCATGTCGGACTAGCTTAAGAAATTTACGGGAGGTAAGAGTGGATGAAGTAGATGAATGTGGACATGAAGGGAGAAAATACCTTGTTGAGCTTGAACTTTGGGATGTAGCCGAGCCAACCCAAAGTGCTATATGTCACTTGGCATGGAATATAAGGGTTTCTCTTTGCCATAATTGGGTAATTATTAGACTTTATGGAAATTCTCTATTTTTATATGGGCTATCTTTGGAAAGTTGTTCAATTTTCTAGAGATCTAGAGAAAGATCTATATGGGTTCAAAGAAACCTTGGTGGCCTAGCTGCAAGGTAGTTTATCTATTAGCTATAAAAATTGATGCCTTTAATGGTGGTCATGTGTTGAGTGGCCTTCAACTTAATTTTTCTTGGAACCCTCTATTTTGTTAAAATTTTCTCATTCCTCAGGGTTTATTTGTCTCTAGTGGTATGTTTCTATGGTTTCTATCTACTGATGATATCCCTAAACTATGGATGGAATCTAGACACGTTTGGTGGTGCACTATGTATAAGGGTTGATTTATATTGTTGTGATGTAGTCTATATAACTTCCAGAATTGGGACCCTTCAGGATGACTTGATACCAATGTATTTAAAACTGTCGATTTTGTATTAGCTGTAACAAAAGATGCTCTTATTGGTGGTGTTCCAAGTAGGCATCATATTAATTGGACTTGGAACCCTATGTGCTACACAATTTTTCTCATTCATTAGGGTTTATTAGTCTTTGGTGGTTTATGCTTATGGTTTTTATCTATCGATGGTATCCTTGAGCCGTGGTTGGAAGCCATACAAATTTGGTGGTTTATTGTGTATATGGGTTGATTTATATTGTTGTGGTGTCATTTTTATAAATTCTTGAATCCGTACTTTTAGGCTGGCTTGATACTAGTGTATTTAAGATTATTGAGTTTTTAGTTTACACCCCTATAGAGTTGTCTTTGGGTCTTGAGATTTTGAAATTAAAAGTCAATTGATTTTGGGGGATTATGGAGCACCAAATAATGCATATTAGGCGTGGGGGACATGGCCCCCAAGGGTGCAATAGAGTGAAACAACAAGCCCATGAGATTGTTGATAGATACCATGTAACAATGCCCCACAACCTTGGGAGGAAATTCAAAACTTAGAGGCTAGGGTTGTGCATGAAAGACAATTATTCTCAGATTCAGAAATCCTAGAAGACATAGCCACTTGGATTCTTGATTGGGACACACCCAGGGATGAAGGAGGCACTATTATGGGGCTATTCCTGTATATTGGAAGATGAATACACTACTTGGTAGAAACTTAATGGATAAAAGAAAATAGAGATATAAGCTATTTATTGGCTTGGAAGATGTCAAAAGATACCAACACAATCATAATTATCATTTAGATAGGATTGAGGAAAATATTTCTCACATAAAACTTGATTTTCAATGCAAACTAGGGTATTATGCTCCTTCACGACCAAATGATAGAGATGTTGCATCAGTCTCTACCTTAGATGCTTGAGCCTTCATGCTTATTTTCAATTTTTGTTTATACAGTGCTCTCATAGATAGCTTCATGATGCTGAAAGTTCTTGAATTTTGGACTAATTACTCTATAGGTAGGTGGTAAAAATTATATGGTTTCCCATTTGGGTAGATTGAGACCACCTAGCAAGAACATATTAAATTGATGATGCCTGGTGGATGTACATGTTTCTGCTTGACTTTTTGAGGTAATGCAATTAAACTTAAAAAAAAAAAAAAAACTATCAACTTTAAACACTTTCATTTAAGCCTCCCTTCACCTTTCCTCACCCACTCCCTTCTCATTGAGCTTAGGAGTGAGAAAATCCAACATACAAGAAGAGTGAAGCTTCATTCTTCTCGTCCAATGGGAAATATTCATTCTCAATTGTCATATGGAAAATGGGATGAATTTTATTATATTTACATGTATGGATCGGTGGAAAAAGAGAAGGCCGAGCAAGTGAAACCACTAAAAGGGAATAAGATCATGCTAATCAGAGATGTGGAGCTTCCAACTGGTATAGTATGGGTATTCTTTGATGGATCTAGTAAGAGGGATGTTTGTGGTGCCAAGATATTCGTTTTCTTCTTCTAGAATCTGATGGTTAGGTATTGGCCAAGACACAAATTATACAACTAAGATCCTTACTATGTGGTGTGCTATGATGATTTTTGTTTGGAAGTAGGTAAAAATATTTAGATTGTATGAGGATTCAAAATTCCTTATGCATTGGTTCAATGGAAGAGTTGACTTAAGGGTCCTTCATTTAGAATTGTGTGTTTTCCGGGAATAGTGTCCACTCGGATGTTGCTATTCCCACTAAGATGGGTGGCTATCTTAGAAAAAAATAATTAAAGTCTACTATTGTTTCCTTTTATGAAGATAGACAAGAAGAGAACCAAGAAGACCGACCTGAGTCTTGCGTTTGATTTCCTCTCCTTCTTGATAGAGCTCCGTTGCTTCTTCAGCTTCAAAAGAACCTGTGGAATCACAACAACATACTACTATCCAAGAAACAAGGATGTAAATTCATAAATAATACAAGATCAGATGTGTATTAACCATATAAATGCATATATAAACAAGTACACAAGAATATGGAAGGAAACAAGAATAGCTTTATTAATATGAAAAGTAGCAAGAGGATTACAACCATGTGCTCTGAACTAGCATCATCCTCCAACTAAGAAGCCCTTCTTCACCTCAAGAAAAGCTTAGATCACCCAACACTATGAATGTACACTAGAAAACCAACAACACTTCTCTATAAGATACAAAATTCCAGCCTCTGGATCTCTGTGATGAGGGATCCATATATAGATGATTACAGAGAAGTGAGTCATCTTTTGGGATCTTGATTAGTGTCCTCTCTCTGATAGTTCCTGCTTCCACTTGGAGAATGATGATCTCTTACTCATCCTTGGTCAAAGATAGAGAGGAAAGTGTCAGAGGGGAAGCTTCTGGAAGATTCCATGATCTTCCACCTCACATTTTTGTCCCTGCGATTTGTCCATTCCAGACCATCGCACCCTACAGAGGAGCAAATCAGTATGCATCGCACCTTGTACACTGGGAAGGTGATATGCATCGCACCCTCTGCATTGAGCTTTCAGTATGGTCCAGTTTTGACCATTTATGAGAAGTTTTCAGTGGAGAACTTTTGGGAGATGATGTAATTAGTTGACCTTGTTCCTTTAGGCAGTGAAGCAACACTTTTAGGGTCTTAGGAGCCATCAGTTTATGGACATTTATGATTGGGGTTGAAGTGCCCAAAAATGTCTATAACAGTTGCCCCCTAAAGCATGAGGTCATTAATCTTTTTGATGTCGGGTGAAATTCTTTACTATGAGGACCCGAAGTTTTTCTGAGCTGGGAGGTGACCTATAATAAGATACAATACAATACATTATTTTGACAACATTTTTTCATGATCTAGCTGAGGTGGGCATTTCCATACTCAGCTTTATAAATTCATTTTCATGTACACAGGATAGACAATCGTCTGTGTGACAGACTGATGATATGGACACATCATCCTTTGATTTGGATGATCATCTGTTCGGCAATGATGTACACTTGATGTTTTTATATTCCTGAATATATCGTAGCCCAGATGGATGAAA
>APFE031463959.1:22981-34118 GCA_000404065.3 Pinus taeda
TACAAGTCGATCCATGTGAAAAATGTTCTGGAGTCGAACATGGAAAGACATCGCATGATTACCAGCCAATGATGTAAGATGTTAACAGGTGCGAGAGGAATCACCAATAATGACAATGACCCTCAAGGTACTACAGTACAATTCACGTGGTGTGAAAAAGGTATTGGTGTCAAACACCACTTAAAATCTCTCGGTCGAAGGCCATTGATGTAAACCTGTCGCCGGAAGTGAGAAACTTGCCATTGAGGCATGCAAGCTTCAAAGTACTGAAAGGGTTGTTCCTATGTTAACTTCTTGGATAATGAGCTGATGTCGACAAGAAGGGACCCGTCGCAGGAGGGCCTTAATGAATCCCACATCAATGACACAGAATAAAGCAAATGATTTTGGAGGTGAAAACAAACAGACGATACAGGGTTCAGGGTGGCGGTCATGAAGGAATGAAGCATGAATGTATTGCAATGGGTGAGACACAGGTGAATTGTCTGAATGACTTCTCTTGAACATATCAGCGACATTGACAATGGATTGGTAGCGTTAAACCCAAAGATGGATGGTGTGACAGACCAATGGTGATGACCAGTGAACGGAACAACCCAACCCGGCATGGAAGCGGAAGGAAAGTGTCAAGTTCAAGAGCGACTTGCTACCAATAAAGTTTCTTCAAGTTTTCTTCCCGATTTTCCCTAGTCATTGCTGACCAGTACCTCTTTATTTTTTTCAAGCTTGAGGAGGATAACATATGCTTGTTCTATAATCTGCCCTTCGGGTGAACCTGTCACTAAATTTTAGCGAGCCTAGCGACAGTGAAACTTGTTCTCGTCCATTTGGATGAGTTTGTCGCTATTAGGTTCTAACGAGTTTAACGACAAAGATAACTCAGTTACTTTCAATTTTAGAGAGTCTGAAGGAACAAAAAGGAGACTCCAAAGATTCTTTTTCATCATATAATCCCTTAAGTCCGAAAAAGCGTAAAATAATACAAAAGGGATGAATTTTCGATAGTTTTAACAAGCCGAACAAGACAAGCGCTCGATATTTTTGTGTAATAATCCCTCAGGTCCAAAAAGATTAAAATCTAGAAGAGGGATAGCACTTCCGATGACTTTAACAAGCCGGAGAGGCCAATAACTTGGCAATATTTTCATATTTTACAAGTCAGGTGAAAAGAGCTTAAAGAAGACTCGTTTTTCGAGGAACGAGTGATGATTTCGGGTAGCAGGTGATTCCAGGTAAGGTTTGGAATTTTCCAATCATGGCAGTGTCACAAGGATGGCTAGTAGAATCACTCTTCGCAGATGATCCTTGAAAGGGTAAACAATCAAATGGATGTGAATGATCAACTGAAAACAGAGTGGAGGTGATGATGAGAACATGACCAAGGCTCAAAAGCTGGCGATAAGGCATTCACAATGGTTATTTACCGGTTCATTTTTTAATGAGCTTAAACTCTGGGGGAAACATTTGTTCATGGCTTATGTTTATTTTTTAACGAGCTTGAACTATGCGTTAAAACTGCTTGTGGCGGGTTTATTTTTAAACGAGCTTGAACCCTGTAGTAACACTGCTCACCAGTTGTATAATAAGAATGTCTCATTCAAGATGCCATTTTGAAGGGGCTTACACCTCTCAAGCTTTGCCACAGATCCTTTCTTTATGCAAGCTAAGAAAGGACCAGCCTTACGGGTTTAAAGGGTTAGAGGACCTAAAAATTTAAAAAATAAATAGTCACTCTTCACTTGCATGTGGAAAGGTTTGCATGCCCCCAAGTATAGCAAAAAATTCCCAGGTTACCAAGAAAGTTCCATCCACGTAGCAGATAAAATGCTTCCTCGAGATGTCTACCGAAACAGACAAAGGTGAATGGAGCAGACGCATTCACTAACATAACTTTAACGAAGGTATCTTATTCCAGCCTAATCCCATATACCTGTAAGGACGGGTGCGTCAAACTAGTCATATATCCTCCAGAAAACCACTCTATACCCAAGGTTTTCCGCCAAAACAGACCAGGGTGCATGCCCCCTGGGTTTCAGTCACATCCTCCTGAATCACTAGCGCTCATCAGGTGGAAGGACTAAAGACCGATGAGACATTCCTTGCATGAAAAAACCATTTAGGGATGGAATTTGACTATTTGCGATGTGTGAACAGGGAATGACATTTGGTCTACGAGCTTGACCACTCTGCCTTCGTGCGGAAAACACATTACTCTAAAGAGTGAGGAGACGACAACTCCCATGCAATAAATATAGTCACATCCAAGGAGTAGATTATAATCCAAAGGTCCTCGAACTACCATAACGTTCATGTGAACAATTTTCCTTCTCAAAGTAATGGGCACATTTGGAAGGATCCCTAAAGGTCAACTGGTTCCTTTATCAAAGCCTGTCAGATTTCTCATTTCAGGCAAAAGCGATGGCGAACCAAGCGCTTTCCAAGCAGTTGAGGAAAGGATACTCACAGAAGCCCCTTCATCGATGATGGTACCAACCATGACCATTCTATAAGCTTGTACAATGATTTTGAATGGTACACTAGCTAGTAAATGAGGTCTGCCTAGTAGATTCCAGTCGAAGGAAACGACTAGGCTGCTTGGTGGTGGGACCGAATAGATGGCCGGATATGACTCTGATGAACTTCCTTCCTGTGATAAATGAATGGGAGGACTACCCCCAAGTTCATTGGAGTCTGTGTTGATGAAAATAATTTGAACGGTGCCATTCTCTTTCTCTTCAGTGACGGTAGCATTTGAAGATGAACATTCTAAAGGCAAGACTGGGTCAACTGCCGTATCGACCCTTTCACTTTCATCTGGTATGGATTTAGAGGGTTCATTTTCGATGATAGATGCTTCAGCCGACCACAAAGATAGGCCAACCACATTTTCAACCAGTGGAGGACTTGGCAAGAGTTTTTTATATCTAGGAGGAAGTCGAATCGCTAAAACCAGACAATCATCCAAAACTCTTTTAGCCTTGTCAAGGAAGGGACAACGGTGGATGGCGTGATTTCCTTCACACAACTTACAAGGAAATTTGGGATTCCTTTTCTGTCCATGTGCTTCACTTTCACTAGTTGATGGTGAGCATTCAACATGATCGCTAGAGGTTGACGCCACCGGATTGTGCAAACGAGGAGACCAGTCCCTTAAGATTTGAGGGATGCAGGGACAATCTCGGTGATAATGGTCTCCATTGCAAATGACACAAGGAGATTTAGGTTTTGATTTTGCGGTGTGAGAATTTTCTCTAGACGATGCTTGGTTGCCCCCTTTCAATTTTGGTTCCTTTTTCTTCTTTTCCTTTTTCTTTTTTTGCTTCTTCTTCTTCTCAATTACTTGATTTTTAGCTTTATCGGCTTTATCAAGCAAAGAGGAAGGAGGAGAGGGAGAATCAGATGAAGTAGAAGGTTGGGAGGCAACTCTTATGTCGTTTAGTTTCTGATTAGACTGTTCAAGAATTACGGGATTCTGAACGACAGAGGTAGAGAAGAGCTAGACAGGCAAACCAATTGTCAACCCTGGAAGTGACAAAGTGGCCATATGGGGTGCACCAACATCTCCCAAGAGGAGAAGGGACTAGGATTTCCTCCAAGGGGAAATCCTTGGTTGGTAGACTCCATTTTCTCAACCTAAAGACCAACGAGGGAATTTGTGATGTTATTCTGATTAAAATAAAATTTAGACGCTTTGACACAACTTGTTTTTTCAATTTTAAAGAGTTGAGAAAAAACAAAAGATGACTCTAGTCACCTTCGATTTTTAGTGAGCCTGAAGTGACAAGTGCTCAGATGGACCTTTTCCTTTAAGGAGTCTGAAAAGGAGAAAAATGGACTTCTCTAGAAATCTAGGCATAGGGGATTACCAAACCAATCGCAAAACTGCAAAATACTTTTTACGATACAACAGTCAATCTTCCCGAATGTTGTGATTAGTGCATTGCGATCGATAGGGTGGCAGACACGGATTCCTAAGGATAAAGGATGTAGCCTATTGTGGTCTCCCAATATATACTCGACGGTACATGGGAGCACAAGTCCGTACTAGCACTTGCCGTCTGAGAGTGGAGGAATCACCCAACCAACAATGAAAGCAACAGTTACCAGGTTTTACAATGTCGGAATACGTCTCTAGCCTAGACCTCTATATGTGTGCGTTAGGTTCCAAAACATTGTTAGATTCATTAAATTTATTTTAAGTTGATCTTGCTTAAAAAATTTCCTTTTAGGTTCACCGCATATGTGTATACAATTCCTAAAATGCAGTCTAAGATGATAAACAGTTGTTTAATATTCTTTGGCTGATGAAAATCCTAGCTACTAAGGAAAAAAAGTTGAGAATATTTCAACAAAGAGCACAGAGTACACACTAAATGCACTGTCCTAAAATCAAACCAAGCAGTCTAAATGCAAATGCACATGCATGTATTTGTTTTTAGCCTTCTTAACGTATGAATGACGATAAGAAAGCTAAGTGTAAATCTGAATTACTTTCAAAGCGACAATACTCAACAAATTTCTTTTCAAAATGAAGTGAAGGTAAGGGAGACACTTTGCGATTTCGAAATGAAAATTGTTTTTCGACACTTTAAAAACTACTAATTCAAATCATATACAAGAGTAACTGTATAATCAACTATCAATAACAATGGGATTCTATTCTAAAACTAAAAACGACACTTACGACACTTTCAGATTAAGAAACGACAGTTCGACTATGCTACTTCTTTGCAAAAGAGAACTGAAAATGGCACACAATACATAAAAACACTTACATTCTTTTGCACAATAGAGGTGGAACATCGATGTAAAGAGGAGGGGATTTTCATAGAGATACACTTGACCTAGACTAGGCAAAACTCCTAAATAGAACTGAAAATAGTGAAGGAAAAACCAAAGTCTGAAGGTAAAGTTAACCTTCCCTGACCATCGCACCTGTCACACAGTGAATTCAGCATGCAGCGCACCTACTGCACACGGGAAGTGCGATGCATACAAACTGCCTTGAAGGCAAGGTGTGATGGTACCAGTGCGAGACTTTAAATGAGTTTTTACTTAAAATTTGCAATTCAGTTCAGGGATTTAAGCTGAGTAAGTGATGTTCAATATATGTAAATCACAAAGGTTGATCTAAGGAGGTCACTAGAGCCACCACTTAGGGAAATTAGATTTTTTGCAGATCGATTGTTTAATTCATAAACAAAACCCAGAGATAGACTGAAGCAACATTGATCTACTTTGCATTTGTATAAAAATTGCAGTTCAAAGGCTAGCTAGCTTGAATTCAGGCTCTGTCTGTAAGTTTATAAAACAAACAAAGATAGGCTAACAAACAATCTATTCGTTCCCCAGTGGAGTCGCCATTTTTTTACCGGGAATAGTCTCCACTCGGAGCTGTTATTCCCACTAAGACTGGTAGCTATCTTAGAAACAAACAAGTAAAGTCTACTTTCTCTTTCCTTTATGAAAACAGATAAGAGTGGAACAAAGGAGACCAAACTTAGTCTTGCACTTAGTTCCCTTTCTTGATTCCTCTCCTTCCCGATAGATCTTGGCCGCTTCTTCTTTGTCTACCCAGCTTCAGAGAGCACCTGTGGAATCAAAGCAACATACTATTATCGAAGAACAGAGATCTATATTCATAAATAACACAGGACCAGATATGTGTTAACCATAAAAATGCATATATAATCAAACATACAAGCATATTGGATAGGAAAACTTGAATGTCTTTTTATATCAAGATATAGCAAAGAGGATTTACAACCATTATGTTCGGACAGCATCATCCTTCCAGCAAGAAAGCCCTTCTTCACCCAAGTAAAGCTTTAGATCACCCAAACTATGAAGTTACACAGAAAACAACAACCACTTCTCTACAAGATACAATATTCCAGCTGGCGGTAGATCTAATGTGATGAGGGATCCTATATAGATGATTGTAGGGGGGTGAGTCATCTATTTGGGTCTTGATTAGTGTCCTCTCTTTGATAGTTCTTGATTTCCACCTTGGAGGGAATTGATGATCATCTTACTTATGGCCTGGTCGAAAACGAGAGGCAAGTGTCAGGGGGAAAGCTTCTGGAAGATCATGATTTCACTGCATTAATTGTCCCTTGCCATTTTTCCATTTCGCCCGACATCGCACCTACGAGGAGCCATTCTTATTATGCATCGCACCCTTTACATTGGGAAGGTGATATGCATCGCACCCTCTGCACTGGGTATTCAGTATGGTCTAGTTTTGACCATTTCTGAGCAGTTTTTAGTGGAGAACTTCTGGGAGATGATATAATCAGCTAACCTTGTTCCTTTAGGCAGTGAAGCAACACTTTAGGAGCCCTTAGTTTATGGACATTTATGATTGGGGTTGAAGTGCCCAAAAATGTCTATAACAATATAGATAGGGACTTCATTCATCCATGAGTCTAGTACATTGTGGGTCAAACCCTCAAGATGATGCTCAAACTCATTGAGGATCTTCGTGGTGTCAGGTTCACCTATCTCCCCCTTTATCCCTACAACCTCAGCTTGAACAAGATTGTTGTGCTCAACGATGAATAGGTGACATTCCTATTGGTTTCACTGGTCCAATATCTGCATGTAAAAAACCAATAGTTAGTCTCTGATACATAAAAAAAAATTATAAAATCCAAAACAGCAAAAATATTCAAAATGACTTTATTTGCCTGTATCACCCCATTACTCACCTTCGGGTAAGACCAACTTTAGGTATTCATGGAAATCCACTCTAGCATATGGGTTGTCCTCGATCATGATTAGTTTCTTTTGCATAAGGTAGGGGTAAAAATAATCGTAGGTGTGCCACTATGATGAGACATTATATCTACCCATTCCCTTATGCGAGTTACTCTATGTCCTAGAAACTATAAGATATTCGTTGAGGATGAAGTACTGGTATCCTCTCCAAGGAAAAGGATATAATGATATAACCATACCCAAAGTTCTTCAATCCTACTATCTTAGCCTGATTGAGTTGTTCCTTCAGGTTTGCAAAAACCCCTTCACATTAGTTAAACATTGTCAGCTCCAATCACTCTAAAGCGTACTACATTTGAGTCTTAGTGGCTAAATGAAAAGCATCACTACCATCCAGCTAGGTAATAGTGAAAATGATCATCCTAAGAGGAATTCATATCACATCCTTTATCTCAAGCTTCCCATCCTTGGTTATTTCAGCATGAGGTTGACAATGGACAACAATGTAATCTTGCACTATCTACCCACCTCTGTTGAAACCAAATAGTGAAATGGGAGCTCCTCCCTATGACAACCCTGTTAGGAAATAGGTGTCCTCGACATCCATCATGACAATATGTACCCCAAACCTAAATTATCATCCCTATACATCCCAACATCTGACCAACTACTCTAGTAACTCTAACTTGGCCCTCATGTGAGAAATCATAAAAAACTTCAGAATCCCACAGTTTCTCAAAGCCTGAACCATTGTTGAGTCATTAGAAGAAATCATATCTTGATTCTTGAGTCTTACACTCTCTTTCTCTCCAGGTCAAAGAAGCCATTTCGCTTGGTGAATGCCTGCAAAATGACATGAGAACACACATAAGTTCATCAATTTAAAAAACTTTGGGAGAAAAATCACTCAAAGACCAAATTATTTAAAACTCTCTGCACCCATCACACACTCTTTCTTAGACAAAGCAACACATCACACTCACCCCCACTAGTGAGTGCGCAGGGTCGCCCTTCCCAGTGTTATTCTCATTTACCCATCCCACCTCATGATATAGGGAGGGTGTGATGGGCTGAGGGTGATTTTTTAGACTTAAAAAGTAAAAACATTCTCCTAAAAATGCATCAAATGAGAAATGGAGATCGTGAAAATAAATAGAAGGGATAGATCTCTTACCTGGAACTAACGATACTCAAAATGGTCCATCGGATTGGTCGTCACCAATTGTTGAATATTGAAGGTAAAAACCCACTCACAACTCACTGAACTTGGTAAAAAGGAAAACGGTAAAAAATGAATTACATTTTCACTATTTATGGTTAAAATGTGTCATTATTTTAATATTTTGGCCTAATTTTTACCATGTATCGTGTATTTTTAATCTTTTTGTGGTATTTTGAGTAGGTTAAATGTTAATTGAAGGATGTAATGTAGATTATAAGTCAAATATAAGTCATTTTGATGAATGAGTACATTTTTATCACTTTTTCTAGCTTGTTAAACCTACAAAAAAGGAACCCTCTAGAGTCCTCTTTCAACTCTTTTTAGACTCTCAAAACATGAAAAGGTTGTCAAGCACTCATCTTTTCAAACTCATTAAAGTAAATGAAAAGACGTCTACTCAATATAAGTTTAACCCTTTTTTGAACTAGGATAGACTATATACAAAAAATGAATACTTTAGTTGAACATGACTAAAACGTTCTCCTAGCTATTATTTTATGCCTTTTCAAACCCACGAGACTAAATTTATGAAAATTAAATATTGGAGTTTTCTTTTTCATCTCTTTTTCAAACTCTCTAAACATGAAAAAGGAGTCAAGTTATGCCTTCATTGGACTCATGAAATTATTAAGCAACTATGGACTCATCAAGCATGATGAGACCGAACCACTCCTTCTCAAGGTTTGTTAAAAACACTCAGAAGGATTCATCTTAAGGATGAACTTATGGATCAAGCATATGTTATCCTTATCAAGCTTGTAAAAAATAAAGAGGTACTAGCCAAAAATGGTTGAGAAATTGGGAAAACAGGGCCATTTACCTATTAATGGTAGTGAGTCACTCTTTAACATGACACTCTTTCACTTCATCTTTGTGACTATTTTGGGTTGGAGAACCCTGTTGAAAAATTCAGCCAAAAATTCTCTATTTTATTTTTCCTTGATTAGATTGAGAAAATTATAATTCCACATCAGTAGACAACTTGGATGAAATTAACTTGTGTGACAAGGCTTGTGTACCCAGTTTACTCAATAAATTCGAGTTGGAGGAGTCAGAGTTCAATTAAGCATATGTGATTGCTAATTTGTAGCAATAAAGGGCAGTTATTTCAAGTTGTTTTCAATTAAACTAGTTCCAACTGTTGGAGGAACTAGTGGAAGATCAGGTATGCATTGAAACTTTAGTCTAACTCAGTGATCATCCAGTTAACTGATCAGTTAGTCAAAAATCGCTAGTGCATGCAGAGAATTCAAGTTCCCCAGTTGTGGTAGAGATTCCAAGGCAATGTAACATCAATTTTAGACTAGTATTAAGTGTGCAAGTGTTGCATGCAATCAGATGATGAACCTCAGGAATTGTGCAATATATTTGAGGAATTTCCTAAATAATAGGGCTTAATCTCTCAAGGAATTACACAAGGAAATAGGGGCTCAAGCAAAGGTAAAAATTGACTAAGTTTGGGTTAGATATTCTCAGTGAGCAGAGAGATAGGTTATCCATTTGTAGGTTGTGCTCAGATGATAAAATCAATTGTAATACATCTTCATTCATCATATTAATGCAATCAGGCATAGGGGTTTTTAGTAGATTACTTTTCCCTGGAAAAATACTGTGTGCATGTGTGTTATTTCTAATTGCATGTTTGTGATTGATGTTCTAAATTGTGAATTAAATTTCGCAGAGAAGTAGATTAGGTTTGTGTCTTATGATTTTGATTAAAATTTCATGAGAAATTTCAAATATACACCACAATTTCTACATGGTATCATAGTAGGATTCGCATTAGAATAGGAATTTCAAAGTTGTTTCTCAAGAGGTTCACATTTTCAGCTTCAGTGTAGTAGGATCTCTTCAGAGTGGGGAGAATGGACTTCAATGGACTGAGATTAGAGTATGCCTTGGAAGGAAACTTGAACTTCATTGCATGGAAGGATCACATGTTGGTGGTGCTTGATGACAATTGCTTGCTAGAATACATCAAGTGAGATGTTGCAAAACCAACGAAATTTGATGCCTAGAACCTAGCCCAATGGAAGAAAGATGTAGCCAAGGTGAGGAGAATAATCTTGGAGGGAGTGCAAGACCAAACTGTCACAAATCTCCATGGGAAAGAAAATCCTTACGAGATGTGGCAGGAACTGACAAATCTGTTCCAGAATAGCAGTGACCATAAGAAACTAGCGCTCTAGGATAAACTTCAAAATATCAAGATGCAGAAGAATGCACTATTCAACAGTATCTTAGTAGGTCCACACAATTTCATGATGATCTTGCAGGAGTTTGTGTGTTAAGATATGGTATTTTCTATTCTTGTAACAATTTACTTCTTTTTCTTATTATATTCCACAGATTAGCAATCACATATATATAAAGTAAAGTGCAAATAGAACATTAAACGATCGACAGAAAACAAGCCAAGACAAGAGACACAAGATATGGCGGCTAGCCAGGGACAAACCCCACAATGTGTGGGGAAACCCTTTGATCAAATATTCTTTTATCTTCAATAATTCAGCAGAGAGAAATAGTGCAATAAATCTTATTCATATCAGCGGTAGCAAACCCTAGATCAGCAGCATCAGCATTAGCGGCTTCATTATCAAACTAGGGCAGACGATATCTCACAAACCGACCGTCGGATTGACTTCATTCCACCACCAAAAGTTTCGGCTTATAGAGGAGGTTCATATGAATCTACAACGCAGTTCCAAAGAGGAGATATTCTAGGCCTCGCAAGTCAATCTTTACTTCTGCAGTTGCAGCATCTGTTTCAACAGTTTCCGGCTTCAAACTAGGGCAGTCGATATCTTGCAAACCGTTCATCGGATTGACTTCATTCCACCACCAAAATTTGCGGCTTTCAAAGGAGGCTCAAATGAACCTACAGTGTAGTTCCAAGGAGGAGATCTTCTAGGCCTCGCAAGTCAATATTTACTTCTGCAGTTGCAGCTTCAAATTCAGCAGCTTTCGGCTTCACATGTGTGAGAGAGAGAGACCCATTTCAGTGCAGTAGAGAAGAGACTGATATCTACGCAGTAGAGAGAGAGAGAGATGTGATGAGATGAGTGAGTCCAAATGAGGAAAAGTCCTCTTATATTTATACACAACGTTGGTGGGTGAATAGATGCGACTATTGGGCTTCTGAACCTACATGAGTTGTAGGTCGGCTTGATAATAATTCCATAATCAAAATAA
>APFE031463961.1:2630-14966 GCA_000404065.3 Pinus taeda
GGGAAATGATGTAATCAGCTGACCTTGTTCGTATGAAAAAACACTTTTAGGGGTTTAGAAGCCCTTGGTTTATGGACATATGTGATTGGGGTTGCAGTGCCCAAATATTTCTATACCAATTTTCATGCATGAGCTAAATATGATATACTCATATTGTTCTTGCTATTACTATATTGTTGCTTCTGCACTGCTTTTGCTTCCGCTTTGTTGCTGCAACTACTGCAATAATTAGTATGATCTCCCCAGATCTTGAAGTACTAGCTTCCATAGGGTTGCTCCCTCCGAAACTAGACTCCCTCTAAGTCTCGATCTCCTTATGGGAAATCTCTCTACTCCTCAATCTATTAGTGTCAATGATCACAACTCCTTTTTATGTCACTAAACATTGGCTCACCAATCTTCCCCCTAGCAGCCTTCTAGCTCCATTAAGAAGTTTGCACATAGGGTCTTCTTGATCTTCCTTGAACTAGAGCTCCATCAATCTACAAAGACAACTTCAAATTCTTCTATTCTATTGTGATTTCAACTCTGATACCATGTAGATATTTCTACAAATATAGCTCTGATACCATGTAGAAATTCCTTGTAGATTCAAACTGCTAATTGTAATAGGCTAAAACAATAGACTTGAATCCACTCTACTCACCAACGGAAACAATTAAACGATTGTGAAATCATGAAGCATATAAGAGAAATAATTCAATCACACATAACACACTGATTTTCTAGGGAAATCCACAACTAAAAGCCCTTGTTATATATATATTTCATTAGTTAGAAAATATGAAAAGACTGCAATGCTTTTCTCAAGCCTGAGCAACCTCTGCACTATCTCCAGCTATCACACAGCTTCCTAGACAATCCTTCGATGAATACAATATGCTCTGCTCAACCTTGAGCTCAACCTGCATAATTATTTTCTATCCTCTACCTGACTGACTGCCTTTCGCCAATACTTAGCCAAATTCCTAGCCTTCCAAGCTCCTACTCCCTTGCCCTCACAGGCTCCACACAAAAACTTATGCTTCCCATTGCTTGGTCTCACTAACTCATGCTCACCAAAACAATGATTAAACTTATGCCTTCATTCCTCCTTTTAAAGGGAATTCGAATGGTTAAAATTAGTTATTTTCTAATTCAAGAATGATTTATTTTAGGCCTTCTTCTAACTGCATGCATCATCTATTTAATTTAGATGATTTTACAACTGATAGTACACTATCCTTAAACTCCAATCTCAACTAGGTATTTATTTGATCTAACATGTATGAGTTAATTATGAGTGAATCTTCAGTTTACTGGTTGATCACTGTAGGTAGCACCACACTTCACTTCAAGTAGCACCCCCACTACTGCAGGTTGCACCCCACTACTGGACCTCCCACTAATTCCTCCATCAGTTGGAACTAGTTTAACTAACTTTAACTCAATTAGACTGAATTGAATAATTACAACTCAAAATAAACTCAACCAATGCTCCTGATTGTAGGAGACACTCTACATGACTCTAGTTAGACCCTCAACTCAAATTAATCGATCCAACTAAGTCAAATTAACTTAGTTAACTATTACAAGTTGTCATGAGATGTGGAATTACAATTTTATTCCCAATTTAATTTAAGGAAAAAATTAAATTAGGATTTTTCTTAATGTTATTTTCAACATTTATTGTTGCATTTGCAATACGTATTTGGGAACCTAATTCATTGGAGAAGGAATTTAGGGTGACAAGAAAAGTTGAAAGCAAGATGTGTTGCCGCTCCTCGCCTTACACAACCTACAAAGTTGACCCCACAACAATTGGAGGAAAAAGGAGAAAAAGGGATTTGCTACAGTTGTGATAGAAAATACACTAAAGTTAATAAGTGTGATGAGAAGAAATTATTTTACATAGATTGTGAAGAGGAGGAAGAAAAGGAACAAGAAATATCAAAAGAGGAAGATATACACCAAGAACCAACTCCAGAGAAGGAAGAAATGAATCTGACTATATGTTGTAGTGCATTGGCAGGAATTACCACTCAAACTCTCAAGATAGAAGGATATATCAAGAAGAAAAAGGTAATAGTATTGATTGATTCAGGTAGTACCCATAATTTGATTCATTGTAAGATAGTCAAGGAATTGAATTTCTTTCTATATCCAGCACCAGAGTTGCAAGTGATGGTTGCAAATGGAGGAACTATAAATTTCCCTTGAAAGTGCCATAATATCAATCTAACCATTGGGGAATATGTATTGAATAGTCCAATTCTTTCCATTCCAATGGGTGGTGCTGATGTTGTACTAGGAGTCCAATGGTTACAACCTTTGGTGACAATAGCTTTTAATTTTCAAGAACTTTTCTTGATATTTTTTTGGGAAGGAAAGAAAATTGAATTAAGGGGTATCACATGGAAAACATGGAATATAATTAGCTCCAATGGCATGACAAAGATTTTGAAGAAAGAGCAACGAGGCGTAATTTCACAATTATGATCACTAGAGGTTCAAACATCGAAATCATCTATTTCTCTAGATCTCCAAAAAATCTTGGACAATCATTCCTGGGTATTTGAGACTCCCAAAGGCCTCCCACTTATTTATGATTATGATCATGCTATTCACTTAATTCCAGGAAGCGTTCCTCCAAATATCAGACCTTACATATATCCCTATGCCCAAAAGAGTGAAATTGAACATATGGTTGCAAAAATGCTAGAGGCCAGAATAATTGAACGCAGTCAAAGTTCCTTCTTTGTTCTAGTAGTATTGGTACAAAAGAAGGATGAATCGTGATGTATGTGTCCATATTATAGGGAGCTCAACAAGCTCACTATTAAAGATAAATTTCACTTTTTTGTCATTAAGGAATTGTTGGATGAATTACATGGAACAATTTACTTCACAAAGTTGGATATTCATTCAGAATATCATCAAATTAGAATGGAGACTGAAGACATTCCGAACACAACATTCAGAACTCATGAGGTCATTATGAATTTTTGGTCATGCCTTTTGGCCTTACTAATGCATCTTCCACATTTAAAGGTTTGGTGAATTCCATTTTCAAACCCTTCCTTAGAAAATTTGTGTTAGTATTTTTTGATGATATACTATAAGTCTTGGAAGGATCATGTTCAACATGTTGACAAAGTGCTCAAACTATTGGAGGAGAAAAAATTATATGCAAAAACCTCCAAATGTTTCTTTGGAGTACATGAGGTGGAATAGTTGGGTCATATTGTATATCATAAGGGTGTTAAGGTAGACCCTAACAAAATTAAAGCCATTAAAGAATAGAAAATTTCCACAACCCTAAAGCATCTTCGAGAATTTCTTGGGTTGATAGGGTATTATCGCAAATTTGTTAAGAATTATGGGAGAATAACAATGCCTCTAACAAAACTACTAAAGAAAGATGCATTTTCTTGGACTACAGAAGAAACTATGGCCTTTGAACATCTTAAAGAGGAAATGTGCCAAGCACCGGTCTTAGCTACACGTGACTTCACAAAAACCTTTATTGGGGAATGTGATGCCTTAGGAAATGGAATTTGTGTTGTTTTAATGCAAGAAGGAAGACCCATTGCTTTTGAAATTCATCTAATCAGGGGAAATTATTTACACAAACCTATTTATGAGAAGGAAATGTTGGCAACACTACATGCACTAAAGCAATGGAAACCTTACCTAATGGGAAGACACTTCAAGGTAAAAACACATCAAGATAGTCTTAAATACTTTTAGAACAAAGATTATCTCCAAAAGAGCATTAGAAATGGGTCACAAAGATGTTGGGTTATGACTTTGAAATCATCTACAAAAAGGGGAAGAAAAATGTTGTTGCAGATGTACTCTCAAGAAAGGATGAGGATGTGGAAGCATTGCTCTATTCCATTTCTATTATCCAATCTGACTGGGTAACTGAAGTAAGGGATGAATGGATGAATGATGAAGAGGTGTGGACACTCATTCAAAAGTTGCGGTAAAATTCCAATACATCTAATACATTTATCTGGGAAAATGATTCATTATGGTAGAAAGGTTGCTTATATATTTGTAAGAATTCCCAACTCAAACAAAAGATTCTTTTGGAATTGCACACCTCCCCCTTATGAGGGTATTCAAGATTTTTAAAACCTTACCACAGGGTCAAGAAGGATTTTTTTTGGGATAGCCTTAAATATGATATTCAGAAGTTTGTGGCAGAATGTTTGGTTTTCCAACAAAATAAAGTTGAGACAATTAGGACCTTGGCTTTGTTACAACCTTTATCCATTCCAAGTCAGCATTGGGAGGAGGTCTCAATGGACTTTATCACAGGTTTACCCAAGTCTGAAGAAAAAAGTGTCATAATGGTGGTAGCTAATAGACTTACCAAATATGCACATTTTTGTGCATTATCTCATACTTGTAAATCCAATACAATTTCTATTGCATTTATGGAAACAATTCAAAAGCTACATGGAAACCCATAGATTATTGTAAGTGACAGATATCCCATTTTCACTGGAAATTTTTGGATGTAATTATTTTCTTGTCTTGGTACTCAATTAACTCATATCTCATCTTACCATCCTCAATCTAATGGGAAAACTGAGATAGTGAACAAATGTTTGGAAGGATATATTCATTGCTTTGTATATGATAAATAAACACAATGAGTCAAGTCGTTACCTTTGGCTGAATGGTGGCATAACACTTCCTTCCATACTGCAACAAAAATGACCTCATTTATGGAACTTTATGGATATCATCCACCATCAATCACATCATATTTAAGAGAAAATTCTAAGGTTCAAGTAGTGGAAGATCACATTGAGCATCAACAACAAGTTCTTCAACTCTTAAAGGATAACCTCACTCTGGCGCACAATTGAATGAAACAACAAGCAGATCAACATCGCAGTGAAATAATTTTTGATGCGGGGACTAGGTATTTTTAAGGCTACATCCATACAAACAAATGTTCCTTAAGCAAGCTAAGAATTATAATAAATTATCACCCAAGTATTATGTTCCTTACAAGTATTTCAAAAGATTGGTACAATGGCATCCAAATTGGACATGCCCGCATCTCCCTGAGTACACCAAGTTTTCCATGTTTCATGCTTAAAGAAGGTTATCAGTGACAAGCTCCCAATTTAAACAGTATTTCTAGAACTTGAAAAAGAAGGAAAAATCATATTGGAACCTGAAACCATCACAGAAACAAGATGATCCAGGGGATCAAAAATATGCTCAAAAATCAAAGTGCTCAAAATCGCTCACAACTAGTGGTAAATCATAATGCTCATCGCTTTTATTCCAATGCCACTTGAATCATATCAATCTGAAACCGTATGTGAAAGTTATCGCATTCTGAAGTTTTTGGCAAAAAACTAAAAATTCAACTTGTAGGGTTGACTAGGCTACTGACTGGGCAAACCGTATAGGTGATGACGCATTGTTGTCAACAGGTGACTAGCATGTATGACATACAAGTGGACCAATCACATGCTGAAGCATGGCAAGTTGTACAGGAAGTGTTGGAGAATTTTTATTGGTTGGTTGATTTGAGGTGGCCCAATCATGAGGCGACCGACCTCCGTTGGATTTGACCACACTACCTACTAGTTACAAACTGACGACCAAATCATTGGGATGCACGTTGAATCTTGTTATAACTACTCGATGGTTTATATTTAAATAAAAATTGGTTTGGAGTTGGTGAGGGGGCCAGGGCACATGGCCCTAGCCCCTTGTTTTACGGTGCACATATAACCGTGTGGCAAGGAGTTGGGGGCAAGGCAGTTAGGCCCTGGCCCCAGGTCCCATGATAACAAATACATCCAACAATGTAGGGGTTTTGTTGATCACCATATGACCAACACCGAAGCGGAGGGTGCAGAGCTGAAGTAGTGGGCATGTGGCCTGGACCCTAGCCACATGGCGCAACATATGACCAACCATGGGGCTTGAAAATGGGTGCTTAATGCCTCATTGGAGAATTTAAATTGGTGATAATTTTCACCTTTTTCGACGGGATTTCTGCTGCCCCCACGTCAATTTTTCATTTAGCAACCTGCCAAAAGAAAGGATTCATTACCTAGTTAGCAATTTTGGTCATTTTCCAAGACAGATAGCAGAGAAATGGAGGTTGAGGCATGATTTGGTAATTTTTCATTCTTTTTTAGCCCAATAGGATCCTAAACAAGGGTTTTTGGGTGTTCTAGACACAATGGAAGCATCGTTTTGTAATTTGAGCATCATGTGTTGATGTAAATTACATTTTGAGCATATAATAGAAAGGGCCAACATTGGAAGCTGGACCCAGAGACGTAGCCCAGGAGTGGTGAAATCTATCACTAAATTGTTGTTTGTGTGATGGTTTTCATTATCTATTTTTCTCTATTTTATTTCTACAAAACTTAACAAAAAACACTAAGTTTATGTGCTTTTGCAACTTGATCCATTGCCTAAAATACATAAAATTGTTGGTAAACATTTTCAAGAAACCTTGAAGTTTGTAATTTTAGATCAGTTTGGTATCATAACATGGTTGTTTTGATGGTTTGACTATGTTTTCAAGTGTTTTCTTAATGATTATAAGTTTAAATTTGAAAATAGGAGGAGTGCTTGAAGAGCCAAACCCTCAAATTGGCTCAAGGAGGTCACAAACTCCTCAAACTCCACCAATCATGGCATATGAAGAAGGACATGAGATAATGTATGAGGATGAGAGAGCTTTTAGAAAGGATTTCTATGATATGTCTAAAATGGTGAGAGTGTTGTATGAAGAGAGAACAACAAGGATGCAAGGAGAGAGTTCAAATAAAAAAAAAAGATAATGGTGGTGATGGGAGTAAGCCTCCACCACCACCTCCTCCTTCACCTCCATCTACACCTCCATCCTCACCTCCTTCTTCACCTCCTTCAACACCTACAAATACTCCTCCTAGATCTCCAAAAGGACATGCTAAGTCTCCTTTGCTTAAGCTTTATGTTGAGTTTGAATTGCATATGTACAATGGAGAAGTAAATGCTGAAAAGTTGGATAATAGGGTTCATCAAATTGAAGTCTATTGTAGGATTCAAAGGATTAAGGATGATGTGACCAAGATCTAGCTTGCTTCTCTTCCTTTGGAAAGTGCAACTCTCATCTAGTGGGAGGTAAAAACTTAAGAATATTTGAAGAAAAGTGGTATGATTATCTCTTTTTGGAATGATTTTCTAGCTTGCATTAAGAAGGCAATTTTATCCATTAGATTACATGAAAAAACAATTATGGATTGGAAAAAATTTAGACAAGCTAAAGGTTAGAGTGTCCAAAGTTACACACAAGAGTTTAGAAGATATTTTTGAGCCCATGATGATCTGATAATCACCCTATAAGTGATCTCAGTTAAGAATTTATTAAATGAAGGTATTACAGACTCATGTGCTGGTGTGTGTTCTATGTTATTGAAGCAACAGATTGATCAAATTGCCAATACACAGACAATTGAATGGAAAAGACAGTAGAGAATTACAATAAGCAAATAAAAGAACAAAAAATTTAACAAGGAGTTCACCCTATTCTACAGGGCTACATCTCCCGTCTAGCTTCAGTGGTGGCCTTATTTTATTATTTCTTTGAGTAGAGGATTACAATGCAAGGAATCAATGTGAGTTCTCCTGAAGTGGGTTTGCTTGGCAGGGTGGTTCTTAGATTCCCCAAGCCACTTGAGTACACAAACTTCTTCTTCCTACCAGCTCGGTGACCTTCTGGTCTACAGTGGAAAGAGCCCAATATGGTGCTCAGCCTAGACAGATCCTCTATGGGATGGCTTGACTCTTCAAGCTCTCTGGTGCTCGATGTTGTCGCTGGTTAGCTCAGCCCTCTGTCCTCTTTTTGCTCTAGTTTACTGCCTTCTTCCCTGGTTTCTGTCTTTCTGTGTTCAGTCCTCTTCTCCGGGTACTCTGACTGACTGACTTCCTCATGTATTCTATCTCTCTGTTCATGGCTTTTAGCCATTTGTCTCCAAGACCGTTTGGTTCCTCTTCTGCCTCTATTGATTCACCTTCTGCAGCTGCACTTGGAGTTCCCTATTCAGCGTCATCATCAACGCTCAGGGAGTGGCCACATGTCCTCCTCTAAACGGCGCCAGCCTGCTTTGTCGATTCGTTTCTTTAGTCACGTCGTGGATGAAGTCTTTCCTCCACCGTGGCGGTCAAACGGACTCCAAATCTTTCTAAAATGCGGCGTATTCCCTTGTCAATCCCACTTCCTCCCTTGGGTGTGATCTCAGCCGTCCGATCTGAGTCCCCCAGATCCAATGCCATACACACGTTCTGCGTGGTTGACTTGCTCGACCTTTAACGCGCTATCAACGGTGGTTTTCTCTCACCTCCGCTTGCCACACGTCGATTGATGAATGGAATCTCTCCGCTCTCATCTGAAACCTCTTACCATTTGAGGGCCACCTGATCAAAACCATTGGTTTCCAGAGCGCGGGTCCTGCCTTTGTACTTTCAGTTTTTTTATTTTCCTTTCCGCCAGCAGTTCTTCGGCTTCCCATGCGTCCGTGTGCTCAGGCTTCCTCCTTCACGGCCCTGTTTGCCCAGTGATGCGCTAATCACGCATCAAAATCCACCTCTGTTTCCCGATCTGGGGTTCCCAGGGGCTAATTTGACTTGCTGCACAGTCTCCATGGGCCTCGGTCAGCGCGCTTTGACTGAGGTCCTCGTCGTTCCATGCTGGCTACCATTGCCACTGGTTCAGGGTGTTTTTGATCACTGTTTTGGATTCTTTAGAGATTTGTTTCGACCTGATACAGTCATGGTTCTTTGACAGTCTTCTATGGATCCAATTCGGATCATGGCCTTCCCACTGAAAAGCTTTTGGACCACCAAAATTTGGTTTTCAAGCATCGACTAAGTGAGGATACTAGTTTCTCACTTGTCCAATCTCAATCCACTTTACACTGCTTGGCTTTGAACCTTTGAGCTCAATCCTGAGGTACTCAACATCTCCCCTACATGTTGTCCTTACCTTCCTATCCAACATTATGTCTTCCTACAATTCATTAAGATATTCAGGTAGCAGGTCATCAATAGAAGGTAATTGACTTTTCTCTTCAGGGTCCTCAATCATTGAAGGTTCAAACAATCTCAAGCAATCTGCATTTACGACTGAGTAGATGTGCACATAAGCTGGTAAATCAAGGCGAAAAGCATTTTCACCAATCTTCTCAAGTATCCTAAAAGGTCCTTACCTAATAGGCTTTAGCCTTTTACCTTCACCTTGCATCCTGTCCTTGCTGATATACAGCTAGACCTGGTCTCCAACTTGAAAACTATGCTCCATCCGATGCTTGTCATGCCTTGCCTTGTATTTGTCTTGGCTCTTTTCCAGCTGTTCCTGTACTGCTTGGTGGATCTCCTAGATCTGTTCAATGAACCTAGTTGCCTTGTCCACATCACTGTGTCCATCAACTGTGGTATCTTTACCAAAGAAAAAATCCAAAGGAGACCTTGGTATGAAACCAAAGCACGTCTCAAAAAGAGATCTTTGTGTAGAAGAGTGTTTTTCTCTGTTTTAAGCATGCTGCACATAACATAAGTGTTCATCCCAAAGCTTAGGATGTTTGTTGCAATATCCTCTGAGTAACTGGATCACTGTCCTGTTAACTACTTCTATCTGGCCATCGGTTTGTGGATGAAAAGTTGTGCTTTTCTTCAGTTGGGTGTCCATCAGCTCCCACAGACTTGACCAAAAATTCCCCACACAAATCGGCTGTCTCGATCAGATATAATTTAAGTGGGTAATCCAAAATGAACCCATGTTCAAAAGAATATTTTTGCAGTTTGTTCAGCTGTAATATGTTTATTACAAGGTATCAAAATACACATTTTGCTGAACCTATCCACAACCATGTAAGAACTCTTGACACCACATATCTCCACAATGGTATGATACTGTCCACTTTGGGCCTAAGCCCTCATGGA
Source organism: Pinus taeda (assembly GCA_000404065.3). Classification (NCBI taxonomy): domain Eukaryota; kingdom Viridiplantae; phylum Streptophyta; class Pinopsida; order Pinales; family Pinaceae; genus Pinus; species Pinus taeda. Next base: position 12,582 of record APFE031463961.1, read on the forward strand.
TTTGCTTTTGGCTTTACCCCCAAAAGGCCTCATGCCAATGGAGATATTTGTCCATCCTTATATACCCATGATCCTCCCCACTTCTAGTCAATGTGGGACTTTGGTCGTATACCCAACAATCCTCCCCTCGAACAAAGGACCATTGAGTCTCCCCTCAAACGATTATCCATCCGTCCACTCTCTACCAACCAGGATTCTCCGCTCCAATGCGTTGGAAGCACACACCTTACATGGAACACCACCTGCCTCGAGAGCTTCTCCGCTCCAATGTGTTGGAAGCACATGCCTTACATGGAACACCACCTGCCTCGAGAGCTTTCTCTATCCGATCTCATCCACGGATCCTATCGTCCACCACCTTCGTTCGGCATTCTGAGGATTCATCCACTTGGCTAACTTCAGAACTTGGCTCTGATACCACTTGTAAGAACTCTGGACACCACATATCTCCACAATGGTATGATAATTACCCAAGAACACAAATTAATTACGGAGAATTACTGAGATGAACAAATATAAAAAATAACCACCAGCAGCCATAAACACATGAACACACATGTTTATATGGGAAAACCTCAAATCCAGGGAAAAACCCAATCATAATGAAGTTTCATTATCCTTAGCCAAAACCCTGGCCAATCTGGCCAAGTGAGCCTTCACCTCTTACCTTCAATCCCTTGCATTACAATGAAGTCCTTCCAGTCTTTTATAAGCTCCATTACATATAATACCATGGGCAGAATACTATGGGTGCACAATACCATGTGCCCCAAAACCATCAGTGTTTAACCTGGTCAACTTTGACTCTATCGAGTCAAGTTTACCTAACAAACCACATACAAATAATCATGACCTTTCCTAGATTTAGGCAATCCTCCAACAAAATCCATGGAAACACTTTCCCAAGGGTGAGAAGGAACTGGTAATGGAATGTACAAGCCTAGTTTTCTATTGTTGGGCTTGCTTTTAGCCCACATAGTACACCCTTTTACATATCTAGAAACTGTCTCATTCATTCTTGGCCAATAACACAATCTTTGCAGCTGTGCAACTGTCTTACTTTCCCCAAAGTGACCTGATATCAGAGAAGTGTGTGCCTCTCTAATTATCTTTACTCTCTCTGTTTGTGGAATGCAGAGTTTCCCACAATGATACAAGAGTCGGTCCTTCATATGATAGTCCAATTCTTCTACTCTTTTGCCTTGACTCAAAGTTGCATATACATCCTTAAAGTCCATATCCTAATCATATTGTTCTATGTAGCTTTCATGTAGCACAGAATTATGCTTAAGTATGGTAGATGCATTTATATTGGGTCTAGATAACATGTCTGCAACTTTGCTGTGTATGCCCTTTTTATATCTGATGACTAAGTGAAACTGTTGTAGAAAACCCATCCATCTGTAATGTATTGATTACTGCAGCTTAGTTTGGGAGTGTAGATATTGAAGTGGTTGATGATCAGTATGTATTACTATCTCTTTACCCATTAAATAATGCTTCCACTTTTTCACACTCTAAACTAATGCATACAACTCTTTATCATATGTAGGATAGTTAACTACTGCAGGATTAAAAGTCTCAGAATGATAACATATGGGTTTACCGTGCTGTGTCAACATTGCTCCCATGGCATAGTCACTGGCATCAGTTTGGATTTCAAATGGTCTTTGTAGATCTAGCAATGCTAGTACATGTGTTGTACTAATCTTTTCTTTCAAGGTGTCGAAGGCTTTCTAATGTTTGCCTCCCCACTGAAACACCTTGTTCAATCCTGTCAAAGCATGTAAGGGAGCTACAATTGAGGAAAATTTAGAAATGAACTTCCTCCAATATTGTGCTGCTCCTAAGAAGCTTCTCACTTCTGTAGCAGACTTGGATTTTGGACAGTTTACAATGACTGCCACTTTAGAGGGATCTATTTTCAATTCACCTCCCCCAATTATATGACCCAAGTAGTTTAGAGATGTTTTGCCAAATTCACATTTTGAGAGTTTAACATAAAGTTTTTCTCTTTTCAAAACATCTAATGTCTGCTCAACATGCTTTAAGTTTTCTTCCCACATTTTACTAAAAATCAGAATGTCATCTAGATAGACAATAACGAAATCATCAAGAAAAGATCTGAGTACATCATTCATTAATCTCATGAAAGTAGCAGGGGCATTGGTCAAGCCAAAAGGCATCACCAGCCACTCATACAATCCCTGCTTCGTTTTGAAAGCAGTCTTCCATGCATCTTGCTCTGCAACTCTCACCTGATGGTATCCACTGTGCAAATCTAGCTTGGTGAAATAAACAACTTCCTTTAATTGATCTAAAAGATCATCTATGCGAGGAAGGGGATAACGATTTTTTATTGTTATCTTATTCAGTGCTTGGTAG
>APFE031463961.1:14987-38654 GCA_000404065.3 Pinus taeda
AAAGTATTTGATTCCATCTTTAACAAGTAGATACTTGTTCTCAGCTCTATATAAAATAGCTTTTCTGTCATACAAGTAAGGACTTCCTAAAACAATTCCACATATATCCAAAGGAATTATGTCTAACTCAAACTCATCTACAAATGCTGACCCAAAAGAAAACTTGAGTTTGCACTGTCTAGTCACTTGTAGTTGTGCTTTATCATTCAACCATCCTAATGGGTATGGTTTCTTGTGAGGTGTAGTTGCTAGTCCCAATTTCTTTACAATTGCTTCAGAAATCAAATTTACTTGTGAGCCACTATCAAACAAAGTATCAATCTTTTGATCTTTGGAAATAACTCGAATATGGAAAAGCTCACGTCTTTTTCTCTCATGTTCTTCATCAATAACAAATTGAGTAGAATTACTAGTAGATGCTTCAGAATTCTTACCTTTTATACCTGTGGCTGCAATGATTGTTTCATCTCCCGATTCTGACCCCAAATCTTTCTGAATAGCTGTAGTAGTCTTCTTCTTCTTGCCCTCGGACTTCTTAGGTCTCATCTCTGGATGCAGAATCCAACAGTGCTCGTCATCATGCCCATCCTTTTTACAATGAGTGCATGAAGCTTTGCCTTTTTGTGTAGTGTTAGCCTTCCTTGCTTTCCACTTCTGCTTTCTTTTCTCCTTGATCTTGCTTGCAGTGGGTTGGGATGGTCCCCCCAACTTCTGGATTTCCATTCTTTCCTCTAGCTTCTAGATGAGTAGCTTGTACAAATACCTCATCTATACTAGTGGGGTAAACCTGAGGATGGTATGCCTCATGTAGCTATGTAGACACCAATGTACTTCAAAAGAGTCTCTGGTGAGTCTAATGAGATCCCTAGAATCAATGCTCTCTTTCTAAATTCTTGAGTGTACCCTTGCACACTTTGCCCTTTCAACTGTCGAAGAGTTTGCCAGCTCATCATGGCTTGTTGCTTGTATGCCAATGGATAGAACTGCTTCTTAATTGTAGAAACAAAGTCACTCCAGACGGAGATGGTTTTACCATGTCTTTTCATGTCAGCTTGGGTTTTGCCTTCCCACCAAACCAAGGGAGTGCCTCCTAGGCATAGGTTTGCCAGCTGAATTTTGCTCTTGTCTGAGTCAATGTTCTGTACTCTGCAATACACATCAATTTGTCTAATCCAATTGCCCAACTTTTCAGCATTTAGCTCTCCATCATATATAGGCAAGTCAAATTTAACATCTAGCTTGATCAAAGATGCTTTCTTATTATGAACAAGGCTATTAGGAGGTGTGAGAAAACTTTCCTCTTTCCCTTTTCCTTTGGAGTGGTCAAGGAAATGAGACTCATCTTCTTCTTTATCTTGTTTAGGACCTGATGAAGCTTCAGCCTTATGCTTTCTAAAGTCCCTATACATTTCTTCTACCATAGAATTTATAGCTAGGAAACTTTCTATGAATTGAGGGTCTAGCCCCATAGAACCTTCCTCTGACATTGCCTTCTGAGGATAGACTCTCCAAATTTCAGGATTAGTTTCCACCAACTCTCCTTCTCCTAATTCGCACTTTGATCTAGTCAGCATTCAACAACTAAACCAACATAAGCTTGTCTAACTTTATAGCCTTGCGCTCTGATACCACTTGATCTGATAATCACCCTATGAGTGATCTCAGTTAAGAATTTATTAAATGAAGGTATTATAGACTCATTTTTTGGTGTGTGTTCTGTGTTATTGAAGCAACAGATCGATTAGATTGCCAATACACAGACAATTGAATGGAAAAAACAGCAGAGAAATACAGTAAGCAAATACAAGAACACATAAATTTAATAAGGATTTCACCCTATTCTCCGGGACTACATCTCCGGTCTAGCTTCAGTGGTGGCCTTATTTTATTATGTCTTTGAGTAGAGGATTACAATGTAGGGACTCAATGTGAGTTCTCCTGAAGTGGGTTTGCTTGGTAGGGTGATTCTTGGATTCCCCAAGCCACTTGAGTACACAAACTTCTTCTTCCTACCAGCTCGGTGACCTTCTGGTCTACAGAGGAAAGAGCCCAATATGGTGCTCAGCTCGGACAAATCCTCTATGGTATGGTTTGACTCTTCAAGCTCTTTGGTACTCGATGCTGCCGCTGGTCAACTCGGCCCTCTGTCCTTTTTCTGCTCTGCTTTACTGCCTTCTTCCTTGGTTTCTGTCTCTCTGTGTTCAGTCCTCCTCTCCGGGTACTCTGACTGACTGACTTCCTCGTGTATTCTGTCTCTCTGTTCATGGCTTTTAGCCATTTGTCTCCAAGGCAATTTGGTTCCTCTTCCACCTCTATCGATTCACCTTCTGCAGCTGCGCTTGGAGTTCCCTGTTCGGCGTCATCATCAACACTCAGGGAGTGGCCACATGTCCTCCACTAAATGGCACCAGCCTGCTTCGTCGGTTCATTTCTTTAGTTACGTCATGGATGAAGTCTTTCCTCCACCGTGGCGGTCAAACGAACTCCAAATATTTCTAAAACGTCGCGTATTCCCTTGTCGATCCTGCTTCCTCCCTTGGGTGTGATCTCAGTCGTCTGATCTAGGTCCCCAGATCCAACGCCATACGCACGTTTTGCGTGGTTGACTTGCTCGACCTTTAACGTGTGATCAACGACGGTTTTCTCTCACCTCCACTTGCCACGTGTCAATTGATGAATGGAATCGCTCTGCTCTCGTCTGAAACCTCTTACCGTTTGAGGGCAACCCGATCAAAACCGCTGGTTTCCAGAGCACGGGTCCCACCTTTGTACTTTTAGCACTTTTTTTTTCCTTTCTACTTGCGGTTCTCTGGCTTCCCATGCGTCCATGTGCTCGGGCTTCCTCCTTCACGACCCAGTTTGCCCAGCAATGCGCAATTAGCACTAGGCCACTAATCGCGCATCAAAATCTAGCTCTGTTTCTTGATCCAGGGTTCCCAGGGGCTAATTTGACCTCCTGCGCAGTCTCCATGGGCCTCAGTTAGTGCGCTTTGACCAAGGTCCTTGTCGTTCCACGATGGCTGCCATTGCCACTGGTTCAGGGTGTTTTTGATCCCTATTTTGGATTCTTTATAGATTTGTTTTGACCTGATACAGTCATGGTTCTTTGACAATCTTCTATGGATCCAATTCGTATCACATGAAGATCCTAAACATGGGTTTTTGGGTGTTATGGACACAATGGAAGCATTATTTTTGTGATTTGAGCATTGCATGTTGATGTATATTACATTTTGAGCATATAATAGAAAGGGCCAACATTGGAAGATGGACCCATAGACGTAGCCTAGGAGGGGTGAACTCTATCATTAAATTGTTGTTTGTGTGATGTTGTTCATGCTCTATTTCTCTCTATTTTATTTCTACAAAAATTAACTAAAAATACTAAGTTTATGTGCTTTTTCAACTTGATCCATTGCCTAAAAGACATAAAATTACTTGCAAACATTTTCAAGAAACCTTCGAGTTTTTAATTTTAGATCAGTTTGGTATCATAGCATGGTTTTTTGAAGGTTTGACTAAGTTTTCAATTGTTTTCTTGATGCTTACAAGGTTAAATTTGAAAAGAGGAGGATTGCTTGAAGAGCCAAACCCTCAAATTGGCTCAAGCAGGTTAGAAACTCCTCAAAATCCACCAGTCATGGCACATGAACAAGGACATGAGATGATGTCTGAGGATGAGAGAGATTTTAGAAAGGCTTTCTATGATATGTCTAAAATGGTGAGAGTGTTGTATGAAGAGAGAACAGCGAGGTTGCAAGGAGAGAGTTCAAATAAACAAAAAGATCATGGTGGTGATGGGAGTAAGCCTCTACCACCACCTCCTCCTTCACCTCCATATTCACCTCCATCCTTCCTTCTTCACCTCCATCTCCACCTCCATCCTTACTTCCTTCTTCGCCTCCTTCAACACCTACACATACACCTCCTAGCTCTCCAAATGGAGCTGCTAAGTCTCCTTTGCTTAGGCTTGATGTCAAGTTTGAATTGCCTATGTACAATGGAGAAGAAAATGCTGAAAACTTGGATAATTGGGTTCGTCAAATTGAAGTCTATTGTAGGATTTAAAGGATTAAGGATGATGTGGCCAAGATCCAGCTTTCTTCTCTTCATTTGGAAAGTGCAACTATCATCTGGTGGGAGGCCATAACTCAATAATATTTGAAGAAACGTGGTAAAATTCTCTCTTTTTGGAATGATTTTCTAGCTACATTAAGAAGACAATTTTATCCATTAGCTTACACGCAGAAAGAAATCATGGATTGGCAAAATTTTAGACAAGCTAAATACTAGAGTGTCTAAAGTTACACACAAGAATTTAGAAGAAGAGCTTTTTTATCCGAAGAAAATCATGAACAAGGGGTTTTACGTGTTCTAGACATAATGAAAGCATTATTTTTGTGATTTGAGCATTGTATGTTGATGTAAATTACATTTTGAGCATATAATACAAAGGGCTAACATTGGAAGCTGGACCCAAAGATGTAGCTCAGGAGGGGTGAACTCTGTCATTAAATTGTTGTTTGTGTGATGTTGTTCGTGGTCTATTTTTCTCTGTTTTATTTCTGCAAACATAACTAAAAACAATAAGTTTATGTGCTTTTGCAACTTGATCCATTTCCTAAAAGATATAAAATTGCTTGTAAACTTTTTCAAGAAACCTTCAAGTTTTTAATTTCATGTCAGTTTTCTATCATAACATGGTTGTTTTGAAGGGTTGACTATGTTTGGAAGTGTTTTGTTGATGCTTACCAGGTTAAATTGAAAAGAGGAGGAGTTCTTGAAGATCCAAACCCTCAAATTAGCTCAAGGAGGTTGCAAACTCCTCAAAATCCACCAGTCATGGCACATGAATAAGGACATGAGATGATGTCTGAGGATGAGAGAGCTTTCATAAAGGCTTTCTATGATATTACTAAAATGGTGAGAGTGTTGTATGAAGAGAGAATAACAAGGTTGAAAGGAGAGAGTTCAAATCATCAAAAAGGTAATGGTGGTGATGGGAGTAAGCCTCCACCACCACCTCCTCCTTCACCTCCGTCTTCACGTCCATCATCACCTCCTTCTTCACCTCCTTCAACACCTACACATACTCCTCGTAGATCTCCAAAAGGACATGCCAAGTCTCCTTTGCTTAAGTTTTATGTCAAATTTGAACTGCCTATGTACAATGGAGAAGTAAATGCTGAAAAGTTGGACATTTGGGTTTGTCAAATTGAAGTCTATTGCGGGATTCAAAGGATTAAGGATGACATGACCAAGATCTAGCTTTCTTTTCTACGTTTCGAAAGTGCAACTATTATCTGGTTGGAGGCCAGAACTCAAAAATATTTTAAGAAAAGTGGTAAAATTATCTCCTTTTGGAATGATTTTGTAGCTACATTAAGAAGGCAATTTTATCCATTAGCTTAACGCAAAAAACAATTATGGATTGGAAAAATTTTAGACAAGCTAAAGGTCAGAGTGTCCAAAGTTACACACGATAATTTAGAAGAAGAGCTTTAATCTTGGCTGTTGACTTGTATTCACAAGACACTCTCCTTAAAAAAATAGGCGGATTACATAGTTATCTGAGAAATACTAAATTTTAATCCCACCAATCTAAATGAAGTATGCATTTAGGAAACTCATTTAGAAAAAAGAGGAAAGAATGTTCCTCAAGAGACTAGCAAGAGTCCATCCAAATTTGGAGACAAAGGAAAGGGGAAGTTTAAAGGCAAAGGAAAAAGAATGCTACAGTCAAAAAAGAGGGAGAGAGACTTACTTGTAAACATTGTTCGAAAGAAGGCCATGATGAAGACCATTGTTGGAAACTACATCCATAAATGAGACCAAAGAAGTTTAACAATAAGGGGAAACAAAACACTACTGCAACAACTCAACAAGATCTAGGATCTGATTCAGGCGATGAAACCAAAATCACAACCATGGGAATGAAAGGTAAAGCTTCTTTTGCAAGTACTAGTTCTTCTAGTAAACCTATTGCGTCTCAAAATGATAAAGAAATAATTGAGATTTTCCATATTAGGGTCATTGCAAAAAATACCAAAGTTGACACCTTGTTTAATAGTGGATCCCAAGTTAATTTGATTTCTGAAGCTATTGTCAAGAAGCTAAAATTATAAACCACACCTCATCCTAAACCTTACCCTTTGGGTTGGGTATGTGAGAATGCAAAATTGCAAGTGACAAGAAAAAGTAAACCTAAATTTGCCATCACTGCAAACTTTATTGACAAGGTAGAGCTTTATGTTGTACCACTTGACATATGTGGAATTGTTTTAGAGAGTCCATACTTGTATTACCAAAAAGTCATATTCTATCTTCATGAGAACAAATATCATATTTTTAAATATGGATTTAAGTATATTGTTAGAGTACATCTCAAGAATATGAATTTGTCTCTTGTAAGTGATGATCAAATGAAAAGGCTTGTAAATGCTAGTAAGAATTTTGTATTGTTGATGATCAAACCCAAAGATACCATCGAATTTGAAGCTTTCCAAGGATGTGATTCAAAACTTGAGCATGATTTGGTTGAAGTTGTTAACACATATAATAATATTTTTCAGGGACCTAAAGGGTTCCTCCTAAAAGAGGAATCCAACATGAGATTCAATTGCAACATGATGCACCTCTTCCAAACATTGGCATGTACAAAATGTCAGTTTTGGAAAATGCAGAGATCAAGAAGTGAATTCAAGAGATGCTTTACAAAGGGGTCATTAGGCCTAGCACATCTCCTTGTGGTTCTCCTATTGTTTGTTCCAAATAAGGAATGTTCATGGCACGTGTCTGGATCTTAGAGATTTGAACAAAATCATAGTAAAGAATTGTTATCCTCTTCCTCGTATTGATGATTTGCTATACCAATTAAAGGATGTTGTCTATGTCACTAAGTTAGATTTGAGGAGTAGTTATCATTAGATAAGGATTGATAAAGGTTTGGAAGATTGATTTGAAGACAAAACAAGGTTTCTTTGAATGGCTAGTTATGTCTTTTGGGCTTTGTAATGCACTTGCAACATTCATGAGAGTTATGAATGATGTGTTGAGACCATTCCTTGATGATTTTGTCATAGTCTACTTAGATGATTTACTGATTTTCAATAAGACTCGTGAAGAGCATGTAAAGCATGTGAAACAAGTTTTAGATGTATTAAATAAATAAAAATTGTATTTGAAGATGTCTAAGTATGAATTTGGAAAAAACTCTTTGGTTTATTTGGGTCATATTGTAGGAGGGGGTGAATTGAAGATTGATCCCTCAAAATTTGAATTCATTGTGAATTGGCCTAAACCCAACAATGTAACAAAAGTTAGTAGATTTTTGGGAGAATCCCAATATTGGAGAAAGTTTATTGCTAACTTCTCATCTATTGCAGCTCCACTACATGCGATGACAAGTGTCAAACATGTATTTCAGTGGGGAGGCAAGCAACAAAAAGCCTTCAATACATTGAAAGAGAAAATCAATACAACACCAATTATAGCACTTCCCAATCTTAAGTAGCCATTTGAGATTCAAACTGATGCAAGTGATTATGCCATGGGTGCAGCTTTGATACAACATGGTAAGCCTATTTGTTATCATTCTGAAACCTTTACGAATGTAGTAATTAACTATCCAACTTATGATAAAGAGTTGTATGCTTTGGTACAAAGAGTAAAGAAATGGAAGCATTATTTTATGGGTAAAGAAATGATTATTCATACTGACCATCAACCTTTGCAACATTTACAGTTGTAAACCAAGCTACAACAAGCTCGACATTTTAGGTGGACGGGATTCCTACAACAATTTCATTTGGTAATTAGTTACAAGAAAGGTATATACAAAATTGTTGTTGATATGTTATCAAGGCCTATTGTTAATGCATCCGTCATTCTTAAGCATAACTTAATCATGCATGAAATTTATATTGAATAGTATGCTCAAGATGATGATTTTAAAGATATACATGCAACTTTGTTTCAAGGAAATCATGTTGAAGAGTTCGATTATCATGTTCATAACAAGTTGTTGTATCATTTTGGTAAGTTATGTGCTCCACGTGTGTTACACTAAATTTTGTCACCATGACTGTCGATTCAGATCTCTCGCCATTTGATGAGTGTCTCAAGTGAATCGCCTAAGAAGCTTAAAGTAGAATAATACCAGGGACAAAAAGAATTTTGGGTTTCACTGCTTAGAAACCAATTTTAAGTATCTACACCTTTTTCCTAGACATTACATGCACATGTTCAGTTTTTACCATTGTGACCTGCACAATTCTATGCACTATCTTCCACTATAAAATGCGTAATCCTGTTCACGCAAGTAAAAACAAAAAATCAAATTCTAGAATATTGGATGGAGGAATCTTATCCAAATTAGAAACCTCAAACTACTACATACTTGTGCCTCATCCCTTGGTCCATGGAACTAATATCCTACTCTTAAGCCTCATATACCTTGAGAAGAGGAACTAGAAACCTCCTCCTCTTGCCTATAAATTAAGCACAAGAGCAGAGGAAGGAGAGAGACTTGGATTTGTAAACTTATGCTACTGATTTTGGGTCTGAAGAGTTTGTCATCAAGCAAAGAACGAAGACCATTGGAAGAGGTTTGTGACATTAAGGAGATTAGGTTGTAAGATTTTTCTCCTTTGAATTTAATACAAAGTAGTTGTTATTTCCTAATTGTGCCTATTTTGAAGTTATTTGTGAGATTTATTGATCACTAGCATAATTCATAACTAATTATTGATTCAACTATATGTTATATGTTAAGTTAGGGATTTCATTTACCTTTTATTTTATATGTGAGATGCTTTGATCCCTTTGAATGTTTTTGTCTATGCGGATCTCTTTTGGAGCATCATGGAGAAGTTGTGGAAAACATTGGGAAAGCCTCCAAGACATTGAGGAAAAGTTAGCTGTGGAAAGCACTGAAAGGAATTCTACAATAACATCTCTAATAGGTAAGTGATTCTTAGTGTACTACATGTTTCATGTTTCAGCCATATGTTAAGGAAAGGTAGCAATTATTTTGATGTTTGTTACTAGGTTTTGGGAAATCTAGGGAGATTGCTTTTGTCTGCCTAACAAATTGGTGACAATTTTGGGGAACGAGAGTTCCTTTTCTTGTGTCCTGCTATGACCCTTGACACTTTTATACCCTTTTAAGAATTGAAATTTATGATTTGAGACCTTTGTTTTTTGTTTTTCCTTAAGTTTTTAGGTTTGCGCAGTTTTCTTGTAGAAACATAGTGCAAATTTGTACAGTTTTTGTGGTGCACAGTACATTTTTGAACTAAATTGAACTAGTGACCTCTGCAAACCTGTAAATTTTTTGAAAAAACTAGGGTTTCTTTGATTTAAGTCTTGATTTTTTGTTTTTATGATTTCTTAAGCTTGTTTACAGTCTTATAGTCTCTGTCAATTTGATTGGGTGTTTTGAATTTTCTTTTAGAGAAATTACTAATTTGATTTCCTTTGGTCATTACTTAGAGGTTTGTCTCAGTTTCTTAACAATTTGATCACCTTTGAGTGTCATCACTTTTGATCTTTGGAATTTTCACCCAATTTCCTTTACTTACACTTGATTGGTTCTTTAGTCACACTCGTGAAGGAAAATAGCCTTGTTCTTTCATTGATTTGGAATCATCTTGTGTTTGTTTTGAAAACTTCTCTTGCATATATTACATTTACATAATTAGAATTCTCATTTTCATAACATGAATGGAAATTTTGCTATATTACATTTGCATAGTTTTAAAGAAAATTGTGCATAGATTAGATTGCATGGTTTGGTGCTTAGGGCTTTGAATTGCATTGGAAAATTAGAAGTGTTGCATTTTGGAGTTAATATTTTAAATAAGAAACTCTCTCCTTACTTTAGCTAGAATTCATCAAAATGAAAATATCGGAATATCATGTTCAATTGCATTAATGTTTTGAGTCAAATCATAACACCATCAGTTTCCCATCCATTTACCCATTGAGTAAGTAACAACTTTAAAAAAACATCACTAAGTAAATCAATTATAATTTATATTATTAGGGCTCTTTCCACCTAAATTAGATCAAGTTGTAGGGCTTTGGAATAGGAAGTGATTTAACTTTCCAAAAGCTGCAAAAAAGCACTAGAATGTTGCGATAGGGAGTAAATCCATTTATTATAGTTTGGTTTTGGGAAGCTCCTCTAAAAACGAAGTTAAGAACAAGATCATATCGGACCCAGTAGAGTGATCAATCCCACTTTATTGGTTATGGTAGAGTGATTTTGCACGTATTAAAAATGGTGCCGAAGGTTATTGGGAGTCACTTGAAGGATAAACCTCATATTTACCATGTTGAGGAACCTTCAAGGGGATTGAGCTTTGTTACCTACCCTTGCGTGTACGTCCGATCTGCCCCCATCCCCCCAGGTTAAATTTTCATAAGTGGTAACCTTAGAGATCGTAATCTTAGGGTTATTACCCAAGGTGACAACGAAGGGAAAGTCTTTGTTGTACTTGGAAAAAATGTTGGCTAGACTCACTTGGACCTTTTTGGAGGGTATTCTTCACCAGAGATGTCATAAGTGAAGTTACTTACACCATATCGTGTTCATTAAGAAGGTTGTTAACGTAAATGGTTCCACCCACACTATCTTTATTCACTTTTCACATTGATCTTTACGACATTGGATTTCATTGCCAACTAATGATTTCATTGTGAAAAAATTATTTGCATGGTTTGACTCCTTAGATTTACTTGTGTGTTTTATTTTCTTGTTTCTACTTTTTACAGACCTCAAGTATGGGTTGTGAATTTGGATTGTTAATATTATTAAATTTTTAACTAAAATTCACTAGAGTTGGATCTAATGGAAAAATTTATGGAATTTACCAACCAAGGAACCCCTATTAATGAGAATCCTATTCCTTTTCCTTATTTTGGAAATGTTGGTCCTCCTTATATGGCTACATTGTCATTACCTAGATTTACCATATGTTTACCAATATGGTTGTTTTCAACTTCGTTGGCCTCAAATAGTAAATTTCTTCCACCTCAACCAAATGCTTCACCTCAACCGAGTTCACCATCTCAACATCACCAACCACATGTTGACCCTTTACCTTCATCAACCAACATGTCCTCCTCCCTTTCTTCTTCTTCGCTTGGTAAAAGATTCTAGTAACCAAGCGACTAAGAAGAAGAAGAAGAAACAAGATAATAAAGAAGTCAACCATCCAACCATGGATGTAAGTATTGGTAATGTTGAGGAAACTTCCAACATGCATTGCAAGCCCAAATACCCTTGCAAGCTTTGTAAGGGTGATCGCTTCCTCATCAATTTTCCTGTATTCCTAAGGTCTTGGAAGCATGGCTAGAAAATTATTATCGACTTACTATTGATCCATTAACCAATGATTGTCAGGTTTCATGGAAAAAGGGTAAAGTTAGGTTTCCTTGTAGGTTATATGAAAGGAGTCACAAAACTTAGTGTTCCACATTAACAAATTCCAATTGGTTATCGTAAAGTTTCTCCCAACCTACCATCAGTTAACGAAGTGATTGATCTAATTCCAAGTACATTCAATCCCACTCTTCCATTATAGAGTGAAACACATATCACTCAGGTTAATGAACCATTGGTTGATCAAGTGGTCGAATCTATTCCATCTTCGGCCAATCCACTCTCCCTTTAGAGAGTGAAATTAATACCACTCAATTTCTTCTTGTTACTTCAAATTCTTCTACACAAGGGGGCATTTCACCTGTTTCCATGGAACCCCCTCCAAGTATTGAGGTCATTTCCTTTGATTGGAGTAGACTGACAGAGCTTCATCTTCCTTCTTCCACCCCTTTCCAAATCATTGTGAAAGCATATGGTAAGAATGTGCATTGCACAAACGTTGACGAAGGTGCTTCTGTTAATATTTTATCCTCAACCGCTTGAAAAGCTTTGGGTTCCCCTCAGCTTGTGCCTGTTACACAGAATTTGTTAGCTTTTAACAAAATCATTAGCGAGCGTTTAGGGACCCTTCCTAAGTTACCTATTACTTTGGAACGAAAAATTGTTTGTATCAATCTTATGGTAGTCCAAGGCCCCTTGGATTTCAATTTTCTCCTTGGGCGAGACTATGTCTATGCCATGAAAGTTGTCGTATTGACATTGTTTCGCATGATGTCTTTTCCTTGCAATGGAAACATTGTGACTATTGACCAACTTTAATTCATTGTTCTTGATTCAACTACCAGCCATCCAACACCCCTAAATGTTCCTTATATGGAAGTGGTATCTATCCCACCATGTGTTAATTATGTGGCAAACAATCCCATGTTTTTAGTTACCGATGCAAGAGATCCTCTTACCATTTGCTTGACTTCCTTTTATTTAGATCCGGTAGGTGACATGGTGAACCCTTCAATGGGAACATTTGAACCCATTGATTCCCTTAACATGTGTTCCTTCAAGAGAACTATTCTTCCTTATTGATGAAGACCTCTTGGAAGCCATGATCGGGGAGTGTCCCTTGGCATGTGTTTCTTCCAAATGGAAGCCATGGACAAGGTAACCATGAGGATGGCTATTTTACTATGTTAACCTCGTTAAAAAAATGAAACATGTCACTGTGAGGATGATTCTTTTACTGTGTCAACCTAATTAAAAAATGAAACAAGTGCATATGAGGATGGTTCTTTTACTGTGTCAACCTTGTTAATAAATGAAACAAGTCCCAATGAGGATAGTTCTTTTACTATGTCAACCTCGTTAAAAAATGAAACAAGTCATTATTGATTTGAGGCTTCTACGATTTATATTTTGTGTGGTGTCATCTTCCGAAGTCATCGCATTCATATTTTTGGAATCGATGTTTTGAATCATCCTCTATGGTTCATCATCAGGATAGATCCATGAGTGAATAAGTCAGAAGTCAATAGGGTCAATAAATAAAGGTGTGGGTTAGGATGGGAATGAATGACAACTGACAAGTTCTAACGAAAGGAGAGTGAAACAATAGATAATGATTTAATTTTGATTTTAGTTTTTAATACCTAGCTTTCTTTAAAGATTATTAATAAATTTTTGTTGTTTATTATTTAATGATTATAAAATAGATTTCATTATTTTTTATAAATTAAAAGTTGAGTTTAATGCTTGAAATAAATGTAATTTTCGAATCAAATTAAATTTTTGTTGGAATTAATTTGTAATTGTAAAGTCTTTACTTTTATTAAATAATACTTAAAACTACTATTTGTTTAATTATTATTAACAAATATTAAATATTTGACTAAATTAACTCATGGTTTAATGGGTTGTTTGAATTATTTTTAGTTTTTTAATAACTATTATTTAATGAATAAATTTCATTATTTTATTAATTAATTTCCATTATTTTTTAATTTTTTTAGAAAAAATATAATTTTAACGTTTTAAAATTAAATTTAATGTTCAGAATCAAATTAAATTTTGTGAATAACTTGAAAATATAAAAAAAAAATAATTTAGTTATTAATAATTAATAACTAATATGATTATAAACCTATTAGTTCATTATTAATTATTATTATTAATTTTTAAGATTAAAATTGGAACTAAATTTAGTTAAAAATCATAAAAATTTTAGCATATATTATTAAAAATGTTAATGAATATTTTTAGGGTTTGTGAGATTTTACACTATAAGGAAGACATTGAAAGGACAAATTAAGTAGTAAGAGGGCATGGATTAGCTAGGTGAAGGTGGAGTCAGAGGTTAGAGTGAGAATCCAATTATCACTTGTTTTCCAACCATCATCACGGTTAAGGTTGTTAGGGTGGTTTCCTAGCTCTATGGCTTCCCTAAACTTCCTATGGTGATAATGCTCAATTTTGGCCACAACATAAGGGTTTTTAATAAAAATATGATGATTTGTTTTACTGGAGTGTTATGCCAAAGTCCTTATGAGGATAGTTATTTTACTGTGTCAACCTCGTTAAAAAATGAAACATGTCCCTATGGAGCATAGTTCCTTTTCTTGTGTCAAGCTCATTAAAAAATGAAACAAGGTCCCATGAGCATAGTTTGTTATGCAACCATCTCACAAAATAGAAGAAAAGATAGAGCAACGAATTCAAAATCAGCCTCTTCGAGGGAGAAACCTCCTTTACATTACACACATGAACAATTCTTCGATGATACAAATGACAAAACCTCCTTTCTATATATAGGAGTCTAAGGGGTCACAATATAATCAAAGCCAACATAACAATAATAATATAAGGGCACAACAATAACAATAGTGGGCTTCTATGGGGCACAATAATAATAATATGGGGACAATAGGGGCACAACAATAAAAATAAGGGCTATAATGACAATAGTAATGGGGGAATCACTAGTATTATAGGGACCTAACATGCCCCTCTCCTTCAAAAAATTGTTGTCCTAAATGCTTGAGTAGTTCTAGATGCTTTTGTATAAAACTCTCATCCTCCCATGTGGAATCTTCAGCGGGTAAGTTCTTCCACTTGATGAGAGACTCCAAAATTGATCGATTTCGTAGTTGTCGAGTTCTTGTTTCTGTGACTGCTTCAAGTTCCAATATGATTTTTCCTTCCTCGTCAAGTTATGACAATATTGTTTGAATTGGGAGCTTGTCACTTATAACCTTCTTTAAGCATGAAACATGGAAAACTGTGTGCACTCGGGAAGCTTCAGGAAGCTCCAATTTGTATGCCATAGTACCAATCTTTTGCAACACCTTGTAAAGACCATAATACTTTGGTGATAATTTATTATCCTTCTTCGATTGCTTGAGGGACATTTGTTTATATGGTTGTAGTCATAGGAATACCAAGTCACCTACATCAAAACTTCTTTCGCTGCAATGTGGATATGCCTATTGTTTCATTCTTTTTTGTGCCAAAGTGAGGTTATCCTTTAAGAGTTGGAGAACTTGTACAAAGTGCCACGTGTCACTGTTAGGAGTAGAAAAACCCTAAAATCCAAAGCTTTGATACCAATTGTTATGTAACTAGCTCACAAAATAGAAGAAAAGATAGAACAACGACTTCAAAATCAGCCTCTTTGAGGGGGAAACATCCTTTACATTACACAAATGAACAATTCTTCGATGATACAAATGACAAAACCTCCTTTCTATATGTAGGAGTCTAAGGGGTCACAATATAATCAAAGCTGACTTATTAATAATAATATAAGGACAGAACAATAACAATAGTGGGCTTCTATGGGGCATAATAATAACAATATGGGGACAATAGGGGCACAACAATAACAATAAGGGCTACAATGAAAATAGTAATGGGGGAATCACTAGTATTATAGGGACCTAACATAGTTCTTTTCCTATGTCAAGCTCATTAAAAAATGAAACAAATCCTCCCCTAATTAAGTCGAGTCTTTCACCTGATCTCATGAATAAACCTTCATTTCATCCACCTATTAGTAACCAGTAGTCTAGTCAGGAAAATGAAATGAAGATTGGAGAGCATGTGCCTATGTCGGTATGCTAAGGGCACGAAATCTTATCTCAAGCACAATTTCCTCTTTGTTTCAAGCTTGTGTAAATATGAAACCACTCTCAAGCACAATTTCCTCTTTGTTTCAAGCTTGTGTAAAAATGAAACCACTCTCAAGCATAGTTTTTCTCTGTTTCAAGCTTGTATAAAAATGAAACCTACCTCAAGTCCATTTCAGTTATTATTTTCAAGACTCGTTAAACTCATGAAAATCATGATCTTCTTTTACTATCTTTTCATGCTCGTAAAACATACATGAAAATGCTGAGTTCTTTCCATCTTTTCCTACTCGTTAATTAAATTGAAAGTCGGCGGTATGAGTAAATTTTTATCACTCTTTCAGACTCATTAAAACTTACAAAAAAGTGAAACCTTGGAGTTACCTTTAAGCTTTTTTATGACTCTCAAAATATGAAAAGATTGTCGTGTATGATTTTTTATTTCAAAATTGTTAAAGTAAACAAAAAAGCATCTACTTGATATAAGTTTACCCCTTTTACGGATCATGTGGAATATTTACCAAGAAATTATACTTTGACTAATCATGGTAAAAAGAGTTCTCTCCTGCATTATTTTACCCTTTTCCGGGGCCTAATAGACTAAACCTAAGAAAATGGACATTTCAGAGTTTACTTATGTTTTTTTCTTAACTCCCTAAAAATGAAAAACACCAAGCTTTACTTTCTCTAGGCTCATTAAAATTTAAATCGAAAGAGATGATTGAGTTTTATTTTTGTGTCTTTTCAATCTCTTTAAATGTGAAAACGATATAGAGTTACCCCTTCACTGGACTCATAAAATGTAAACAGTGCAGGATTTGTTAATCATGACAAGACTGAACCGCTCCTTCCTAGGGTTCATTAAAAATAATTTGTAGGATTCATCTGAAGGATGAACTTATATGACAAGAATATGTTATCCTCCTCAAGCTTGTGTAAAAATAAAGAGGTACTTTCCAGTAATGGTGGGGGAAAATTGGGAAGAAACACTTCTTTTTATATTCTAAAAAGAATTATGTCACTCTTTAAACATGACACTCTATCACCTTTGTGTCTAGGTTGGGAAATCCATTTGTCTCTCAGTTGATCATATCCCATGTAAAGTCTTCAGTTTGTTTTGGGTCTTATTTTTGAGTCAAATGCTGCCACGTAAAAATGTCTTGTCGCCAATATGTTCAAGAGAAGTTCAACCTCAGTTAAAATTACCTTTCAATTCATAGCCCTCAATCACGTCGGTCATCCTTGAGTCAGTCCTAGATCACTCCAATTTTCTTCTTCAAACCTTGACATGAGTTTCACATCGTAGGCCCTCCTACAATAGGTCGCTTCCTATCGACTTCAACTCATTATCTAGGAAGTTGATCTATAAACCTCCTTTAGTACCTTGGATCTTGCATGCCTTAATGATAGGTTTCTCGCTTTCGATGACAGGCTCTCACCATTGACCTTCGATGGAATGATTCTATGAGTGTTCGATTTCAAGACATTTAATTTCATTTCATAAATTGTACTGGAGTACCTTGAGATACATTGTCATTATTGGTGGTTTCTCTCGCACCTGTTAATGGTTTACATCATTGACTGGTAATCAAGTAGTTTCTACCATGTTTGACTTCAAGACATTTACTCACAAGGTTAGATTCATACATCGAGAGATGGAGATCAAGACCATGGATTTAGTTTCATCCATCTAGGTTGCGTGGATTTATTAAATATTCATGATTGTAAACATATATCCATTGATGGTTGCATCCATACTATTTCTTCAGTTGGCATGGATCTTCATATGTATTTCCATATTGATTCTTTGAGATACTTGTACTCTGAGTATAGGAATACCTACCTGAGTGATGTTTATATGAAAGCATGATATGGTAATCCTTGATTGTTTGTTTCAGGTCTTCCACCAATTGGTCTCTAATCCGAACCTTTGACATGATAAAGCGCTTCAGTCATCAAACATATTTGCTGGCTTTGCACTTTACGGGGAAATCTGTTACACTAAATTTTGTCACCATGACTGTCAATTCAGATCTCTCACCATCCGATGAGTGTCTCAAGTGAATCCCCTATGAATATTGAAGTAAAACAATACCAGGGAAAAAAGGAATTTTGGGTTTCACTACTTAAGAACCATTTTTGAGTATCTGTGTAATTTTCCTAGCCATTAACCATGCATGTGAAACTTTTACCATTATGAACTACATAATTCTGTGCATTGTCTTCCATTATAAACTGCACAATCATGTTCACGCAAGTAAAAATAAAAAAGAAAATTCTAGAAGCTTTGATGGAGGAATCTTATCAAAATTAGAAACCTCGAAACACTACATACATGTGCCTCATCCCTTTTTTCATGGAACTAATCTCCTCTTAAGCGTCATATCCCTTGAGAAGAGGAACTAGAAACCTCCTCCTCTTGCCTATAAATTGAGCACAAGACTAGAAGAAGGAGAGAGACTTGTACTTTTAAACTTATGCCACTGATTTTTGGTCTGAAGAGCTTGTCATCAAGGGAAGGAACAAAGACCATTGGAAGAGGCTTCTGACATCAAGGCAACTAGGTTGTAAGCTTGTTCTCCCTCGAATTTAATACAAAGTAGTTGTTCTTTCCTAATTGCTTCTATTTTGATGTTACTTGTGATTATTGATTCAACTATATGTTGTATGCTAAGTTAGGAATTTCATTTATCTTTGATTTTATATGCAAGATGTTTTTATATATGCAGATCTCTTTTGGAGCATCATGGAGAAGCTATGGAAAGCATTGTGAAAGCCTCTAAGGCATTGAGGAAAAGATGGTTGTGGAAAACACTGAAACGAATTCTACAAGCATATCCCTAATAGTTAAGTGATTCTTTGTGTACTACATGTTTCATGTTTTAGTCATAGGCTAAGGAAAGGTAGAAATTATTTTGATGTTTGTTACTAGGTTTTTATGGAAATCTAAGGAGATTTCTTTTGTCTGCATAAGCAATTTTTCTGCCTAACAATAGGGTGAAAGAGTCAATGTCATAAGGGAAGCCCGCACTTCTCTTATTGTTGGTCATCTTGGTGTAGGAAAAACAGTTCCATAAATTCAGAGGCATTGTTATTGGCCTCACATGTTTGTGTTAGAAATTAATTAAGGAAGCAATGAAATATGTAAAATGTTGCAGAAACACAAATAGAAACATGCATAAAACAAGAGAGACATGGATATACATGGTTCACCCAATTTTGGCTATGTCCACGGAGAAGAAGCTGATACTTCCTTTTATATTATCCAATAAAATGAAGAGATACAACCTACACCAAATCCACTGTAATTTCCTCTTCGCTCTTACACGGTCTCCTCTCTCTTTCTCGCTTAGAATAATAATACACAACTGCAATACAATTCCCTAATATAAATCGAGGGTTGCCTTCTATGGCAAAAAACACTAAGTTAACATAACTTCTACCATTAAATCATCCGCATAATGAACGACATATATTGACTTTGAAATTACAATATTTTACAAGGAAAATTTTCATCTATTTTTAGCTTCAGGGGTGTTTCCCTCAAACCCCCATGGGAGGGGGGGTGGGGGGGGGGGGGGGGGGGGGGTGCCCATAAAAGTCATTGTCGCACCCCCTAGACCCCCCTAACAGAAATTAAATGGGCAATGTTTCCACCCTGTTAGGAACATGGATCCAACACGGCTAGAAAAAAAAATCCTCTAAACAATCATGAAGATAATCAGGCTCCACACCCAACATAATGAAAGTATTTCAAGATATGTAAGGGGATGTTCCATGTGTGCAACTAGAAAGACTAGCAATCAAAAATTTGATTTTTACACTCCACTTCTTATTCCTTATCGTCCTTGGGAAAATATTTCTATGGAATTTTGTAGGAGGATTACTAATGTTAAAGAAAGGTCATGATTATATTTATGTTGTTGTGGATCGTTTCAACAAAATGCATGTCTTGATGCCATGTAAGAAACATGTTACAGCTGAACAAACCACAAATATGTTCTTCCAATATGTATGGGTTCATTTTGGGTTGCCAACTTCTATTATTTCTGATCGAGATTCTCGATTGGTCGGGTAGTTTTGGTAAAGTTTATGGGAACTCATGGACACAAAGTTGAAGAAGTGCACAACATTTCATTTGCAAACCGATCGCCAGAAAAAAGTGGAAAACAAAACAATAGTGCATATCCTTTGTGGATATTGTGGTAAGCATCCCAAATTTTGGGATGAGAATTTTCATTACATCCAACATGCGTACAATCATGCCATGCACTCATCTATGGAAGTATCTCCATTTGAAGCTTATATGGGTTATTTTCCAAAGTCTCCTTTGGATTTAATCTTTTCTAAAGATATTACAGTAGATGGACACATTGACGTGGACAAGGCCAAGAATTTCATTGAACAAATTTAGCTAGTGCATCAAAGAGTACAAGAGAAGCTTGAGAAAAGAAAAGCAACATATAAAGAAAGGCATGACAAGCATCGAATTGATCATGATTTCCAAGTGAGAGATAGATTTTGGTTGTATATCAACAAGGAAATACTTCAAGGTGAAGGTAAAAATCTCAATCCAATCAAATATGGTCCTTTCAAGATTTTGGAGAAAAATGGTAACAATGGTTTCTGATTAGAGTTTCCACCTTATATGCAAATTTATTCTATTGTGAATGTGGAAAACTTGAGATTGTATGAGCCTCCAATGATAATTTGATGATCATGAAGAAATGTTTACACTCCATCTATTGAATATTTTTCTCCTAAATACTTAGATGAATTGTAGGAAGATATAATTCTTGATGGACGAATCAAGACTTCACGAAGGGGCAATGCAAAGTACCTTTGAGTGGGGCTCAAAGGTAACAATCTAGGTAAAGCAAGGTGGATTGAGATCAAGAAAGTGAGGGAGATGTACCCTCACTTACTAGCTGAGTAAAAACAAACTTTTGGTGGTCCAAAACCTTCTAACGGGGAGGAATGATCAAGGGGATAAAAAATATGTTGAAAAATCAAAGTGCTCAAAATCACTTGACACTAGTGCCAAATCATAGTGCTCGTCATTCTGATTCCAAGGCCACTTGAATAATATCAATCCAACATCGTATGTGAAGGTTATCACGTTCTGAAGTTTTTGATAAACAACTAAAAATTCAACTTGTAGGGTTGACTAGGTTGCTAACTGGGAAGGTTGTACAAGTGATGTGGTGCTGGCATCAACAAGTGGCTAGGCTATACAATGAACAAGTGGACCAATCATGCACTGACACGTGGTAGGTTGTACAAGCCATGTTGATGCATTTTTATTGGTTAATTGATTTTAGGTAGCCCAATCACAAGGCACCATGTGGCCCTCGGGAACTGTGCCAAAATTGGGTGAGTGGGGTAGCTGGCCTCCGCTGGTCTCGAACATATGACCTACTAGTTACAAATAGATCGCCAAACCGTTGCTCTGCATGTTGAATCTTGTTATAACTACCTGGAAATTTATATTTAAATAAGAATTGAATTGGAGTTGGCTGGAGGGGTGGGGCACATGGCCCTAGCCCCTGGTTTTACGGTGCACATATAACCAAGTGGAAAGGATTTGGGGGTGAGGCGGTTAGCCCTAGCCCTAGGTCTTGTGATAACATATACATCTAACGACTTAGGCAAAGGGGGCAAGTGTTTAACCCCGCCCTCAGTTTCGTTGATCACCATACGACTAACATCGAAGCGGAGGGTGCAGAGCTGAAGGGGTAGGCATGTGGCCCATCCCATGGACACATGGCACAACATATGACTGACCATGGGGCTTGAAAATAGGCACTTAAGGCCTCATTGGAGTGTTTACAACGACATCAATTTGCACCTTTTTCGGCAGGATTTTCGCCACCCCCGCACCAATTTGTCACTCAACAGTTTGCCAAAAGAAATGATTCGTTGCTTGGTTAGCATTTTTTGTCATTTTGTAGGACATATAATAGATAAATGGAGATTGAGGCCTAACCTGGTCATTTTTCAGTCTTTTTGAGCCCAAGAAGAGCCTAAACAGGGGTTTTTGGGTGTTTTGGACACAATGGAAACATTATTTTTGTGATTTGAGCATTGTATAGTGATGTAAATTAAATTTTGAGCATACAATAGAAAGGGCCAACATTGGAAGCTAGATCCAGAGATGTAGCCCAGGAGGGGTGAACTCTGTCATCAAATTGTTGTTTATGTGATGTTGTTCATGGTCTATTTTTCTATGTTTTATTTCTACACAAATTAACTAAAAACACTAATTTTATGTGCTTTTGAAACTTGATACATTGCCCACAAGACATAAATTTGCTTGCAAATTTTTTCAAGAAACCTTCAAGTTTTTAATTTCAGATCACAAGAATTCGATAGCTATGGAATCGATCAATTTTAGATTATCTCATTAAGTGGAAGAACTTACTTGTTGAATACTCCACATGGGAGGATGATAATTTTATACAAAAACATCCAAGACTACTCAAGTGTCGAGGATAATACTTTTTTGAAGGAGAGCAGCATGTTAGGTCCCTATAATATTAGTGTAGCGTCCTTACTATCGTTGTTAGTGTAGCCCCATATTGTTATTGTTGTGCATTTACATTATTATTGTTATGTAGGCTCTGATTATATTGTGACCCCTTAGACTCCTATATATACCAAGGAGGTCTTGTCATTTGTATCATCCAAGGATTGTTCATTTATGTGATGTAAAGGAGGTTTCCCCCTCGAAGAGGCTATTTTTCAATTCATTGATCTATCTTTCCTTCTGTTTTGTGAGTTGGTTGTATAACATTCTTCTCAATTAGTTGAAACATAAGACCAAATTACTTGTTCAATCTTGTCAGAATGCATGTTGTTGCAATTTATCAATATTTTGTTGGTTGCAAATTTGTTGTTTGTAAGATCAACCATCCCAGTTTTGGATCTCAAAGAGCATAGATGTGTGCTCTGGTACCACATGATTCCTACAAAATTGCCAAAAAGCTATTAATGCTACCAACATTCAACCACAACTTCAAACTTTGCACTCATTGTTACATAAATTCCAATATTCCATATAACTATAAATTGTAAAATCATAATTCCTATGACTCAACAATCATTTTAATTTGAATCTTCAATCTATTGGAATATAAAACAAACAAAAAATTGTTGCACCTTTCATGATTCAAATTGCAGGATTTCCCAATGCATTTCAACTTGAGTCTCTAAGTGACTTTGATTTTCCATGAAAATCAAGTCTCTAATGTGGTTTCAAGTCAACGACCATAAATTCTTACCTCAACTCAATTTCTAAAGATCGATCATCTCGTCCCAACGCAAATTATCTCAATAATGCATTATGCAATTTCTAGATCTCACCATTTTGCAATTTCTTGGTCACTATTTCTTGTTGAGTTTGCTTTCATTTTCATTTCCCTTTTCTCAAGCTCAATTCCACCATTTGGATCTGTTATTCAATGCTTCCTTAATGTTATTTAATTTATATTTTCTTATTATTGAGCAAAACCATTTCATTTCCCTAATCACATTCAAATCCATTAAATTGAAATTCCCCTCTCTATGTTTTCAATGTTGGGGATGGATAGGAACAATCCTATTGGCATTATGTTTCTGGTATGGTTATATGTTACAGATATTGTACTTGATGGCAACACCCATGGCATGGCTCTCAATATGATGAGAATTAAAAAAAGTTTATTTCATGTGGAGAAAAAACTCACGGAATTTTATGCAGAGAAAAATTTATTTCATGTGGGAAAACTTACCTTTGGTCCATGGTAGTTAGTCCTTGGAATTTGAACCTATGGAGAAAAGTTTATTTCATGTGGGAAAACTTACCTTTGATCCATGGTAGTTAGTCCTTGGAATTTGAACCTATGGTTTTTGGACCATGGCATCTCGACAGACGTGTTGATCCCTAGTATTGAGTTGATGGTATTGGTTTGTTATGGTTTTGGCCCATGGTATTGTTTTTTTTTATTATTATTATTGAGCCCATGATCCATGATTTGAGGAAGAGGTTGCCTATATAAAGCAAAGGAGATCATTTGGCTTGGGTATGCTTTTGGGTTGAATATCTTAAGATCTGAAATATTGGGTTATTGTTTCAAAAGCTCGATCTATATGAAAGTGAAGTGGAAAGCGAATCTGTGAAGGGTGATC